>PVJX010024449.1:0-28072 GCA_004027295.1 Dolichotis patagonum
GCATTAGGAAAGGAGAAGAGAAGGCCACAGAATGTCATGCTGCTTGAACATAGTGTGGTTCAAAGCTCCTGACATGATTCTCAGTTATCTCTATTTCTTCATGTTAGTCTGTACTTTCTGTCAGATTTGCATTCTCTGTCTTTATGAGACCCTCTCTTTCTTTTTTGCTGGCTCCTGATGAAGTCAGGTGCCACATTGTGGGATAGTTCATATGATTGTGGCAAAGAATGAAATCCTCTAGCCAATAGCTCAATAGGAGCTGATACTTCAGACCAACCACCCACAAGGTACTCAATTTTGCATCAGTACTGTAGTGGAGCTAGGAAGTGAATCCTCCGTTTCAGATTACAGCTGTCTCTTAAGACAAACAAAACCAGAGGACCTAGTTGAGCCATGCTCATTTTATTCAGCCACAGAAACTACATTTTACAAATGTTAATGCTTCAAAGTGATTACATTTTGGAGTAAGGTTATGAAGCAATGGAGAATCAACACACACTCCAACACATATTAAAAATTGGAAGGAAAAATACAAAAGAACGTGAGACCTGGGGATTTAGTTCAGTAACACAAGGGCCTGCTTGGCAAGTGTGAGGTTGTGAGTTCAATCCCTGGTAACAATAGGGATTTTCAATTCTGTATTCATAAGAAGTGACAGAATAAAGTACTCATAGAGATGAAGGTCTTAAAAATGATATATTGAAGCCTCTTTCTTTTATTCTCAAGCACAATAAACTTACGTTATTTGTCTTCTGGAGACCATTACGAAGGGGTTCTGAGCAGGATTTAAAATTAACTAATTGACTTTCTATGTTTATCTATGAGTCTGTCCTAAGCCTTGGACCCTTGCCTGGTGGCGGGAGCTGATTCATAGTAAGTGAACCTCTGTGAATCACTGGTCCTGGCTGAGGCCTGTAGTGGCCTGTGAGGCCAGAGATAACCTCAAAGGGCAAGATAAGGTCACAGCTATGGAACTTGGCTCAAACATCAATTAAGTAGAGACTGCAGCTGCAGGAATTATTCCTACAGTCTCACTCCTGTCATGTCTTCATGACAAGAGAGTTCTACTGAATTAACTTGATTCATTACTTGGAGACATCCTTCAAGTGACTCCCAAGGTCCTGCTCATTGCCTGCACTTTCCTCAGTTTCCCTGCCCCTTGTTGTTGGGCCTAATAAAGTGGGCGGTCCAGAGAAGTCTTTGTCTTGGCCCTCGGAGTCTCGAGCTCAACTAAAGGGTTTTGACCCTCCTGGAGCCCTAAAATCATACCACTTGTCTCGTTTTATTTAAACCTCCACTGTACACTCGCTTAGGAGATCAGGGATATAGGTCAGGACCCGATATTTGACCAAAGATATAACAGATGTCTTTTCATTAGAATTCCTCTTCTCCTAAAGAATTGTAACTGCCTGAGAACTGTCTCATGGAGATATTTACTTATCTATTAATTAATTGATCAATAGACAATCAACAGATATAGATAGATATAGATATCTATATTTTGACTGCCCAATAGTTTGCCTAGTAACTCTGTTGTGAAAACATATATGATATATATGTATTTTATACATTTATATATATGATTGCATGCATTATTTAATATCTCACTTTTCACTAGAAAATTTATTGCATTTTGTTTTTGTGTTGCATCAATATTTATAGGAAACATTTCAGCTGAAAGTCTGTGATTTGGACTGTTGCATAACATATTTAACTGCTCTTTTAATAAAGGACCTTCACATTGTTTCCTCTAAGCAGTGTTTCCATAACCAATGTATACATATACCCTCACTTTTTTCCCAGGAATTACTCCTAAAGGGAAGTTATTGTGTGTAAAAGGGCACAAATTGAATCTTACAGTTTTTCTAACTGGTAAGAAATTTTCCCTCAACTATAGATTATAGATGTAGTTGCATGATTTACTGCTAAGACTCATATTGCTTTTTTTTTTTACATTGGAAATATTTATTGCTTACATTAAAGTTGTTTATATTGTCATACTTTATACATCTAAAACATTTAATTTTACAATAATTTTTAATATTTTAAATTCATTTGAAAATTCTGTGTCCCTGATTTACATTTTTTATTTTTCATATAGATCATTTATTAAATTGACATCAATTATGAAATACATTCTCTTCAGGAAATAGAACTATAATCTTTAGCATAAAATTTTCTATGCACATATTATTTACTGAAATGTTTTAATGACCCCTTGATTTATTCCTCTGTCATACCACATAGATTTTATTACTGTGAGTGTGTACATAGAAATTTCTGATAAGTGGCAAGATAAGCCAGCACAGTGCTCCTTATCTTATGTTTTGTTTTATTTTTGGGCCAAGTACACGGAAAGAGAGGTAACTATTCTCATGCATTTATTCTTCCATATTAATTTAAAAATTATTTTACCCAGGAATAAAGAGAAAATGAAAAAAAAAAACTACTAAAACTCTAACTGGAAAAACATTAAGTGTACTAATTACTTTTGAGAGAAATGCCATTTTATTATAGTAGAACTTGCCACCTAATAGCAAACAGATTGAGTTTCCATTTGGTCAGACCTTCTGTGTTTTAATAGGATTTAATGCTTTTCTTTATGGTGGTCATGTGTCTTTTTGTTAAATTTATTTCTGGTTATTTAGCAACCTTGGTCACTATTGGCAAAGGAATAACCGTCTCATTTTCATTTCTAGTTTCTTTTGGAAAATGTAGAGAAAAGTTACTATATGTCCGTTTGTATCCCTGCACATCATGGATGTGGTAGTTATTGTTTTCACTGGCCTGAAGTTCTATATATGCCACAGGCAGCAAGAAGTGAGGGGTACCTGCCTCCAAGGCCACAATGTTTCTACTGATTGCTCGGTCTTCATTTGTATTATATGTGCTACATGCTAAATATTGTAGGTAGCTGAATTAGATAGAAATTATTATATAGTCAGAGAGGGACTAGGCCTTCAAGGAAATCAGTACAAAAAAATACAAAAACATCAGAATTGTAGATAGAATCAGTAGCTAATGCTGCTTGTGTATCTCAGGGATAAGCAGTAATTTGAAATTGTACTGTAATTAGCACCACCTGGCTCAGTAAATCCAGTGAGAGATCAGGGCATCCCAAACCAACCCTTCCCCAAAATGTGTTTGTTCTTTCATGTGCTTTTGCTAAATGCCTCCTTCCTTTACTAAATCACGTTAGTTAAGACTCTGTAGATTGCTCTATTTTGACTCACAGTATACCCATATTGTGACTTTGTTGTACAAATAACCCCTGACAAAGGGCATCAGTGGCCAAGCTCTCAGGGTCCCTCCTTAAGGAGCTATTTTTCTTCCCCTTATTTTTGATAAAACTCTCCTAACTTCTTCCTTCAGTTATTGATATCATTCCTCAATGGTGTGACATCACAAACTCTGCATATTTGACTCTAACAGGTTGGAAGTTATGTCTCTCCTGTATCATGAGGACAATATTAAAACATAATCATTTCTAATGTAATTTTTAAACCACATTTAGTTTGAGTCATTTAGAGTAATATTTGCTTTTGATTTTTATTTAAAAACCTATTGAAGTTCAATTCCTCTTATAGATAATGACTATCGAATTTCATCAAATATTTTCTTGGCAATATTTGAGGTAGTAGTGTATTTCTCTTTTAATCACATGATATGTTTTCTTAAGTTAATAGATTTCTCAGTATAGAATCATCTTTGCTTGGAAGGTTTTACTTTATTTTGCAATACTATTCTTTTGTATCATGGTACCATTTATTTAGTAGTACTTTAAATTTTAATGCATGATTATAAGTAATATTTATCTGTTTTATGTATCTGTGTTGCTTATAAGATTTGGTGGTTAATATTACTTCAGCTTTTTCAACATGAATAGTAGCCTTTTCCATCATTTATTTTGGCCCTCAATAGGATTGGCTGGTATTTAATAACACTGCTTTGAAGGGGATCTAAAGGCAGCAATGAATCCCTTCTGTCTTAGAGATTTTTCCAAGAGAAGATCATTATTCACTGTTGCAGGTCCTTCAAAGGCAACAGGTATGATCGAATTTCCTATTTGTTTGCTAATGCTTATAGTTTGTGCTTTTATATAAAATAATTCATTTTCTCTACATTTACCAAACTAGAGAACATACATGCATGGGATTTTATGTTCTAGTCTCTTACAATTCTTTTTTCTGACTTCTTGCTAATTCTGAGTCATTGATAGGTTTATATATTTTATTCTCAGTCAAGTCTGCATTGATTTATTTGTCTTAGCTTTATTTCATTATTTTCAGTAAAAGTACTTAAGAATAAATCTAATAAATAATATGTATAACTTTTATATACAAAATTACAAATCTTGATATTAATGAAAATACCAATGAATGAAGAACTATGTTATTGATACAGAGACTCTATGTTGTTAAAATGCCCATTATTCGTATGTTATTTTCTCCATTCAACACAATCCTTTCAAAATTTCAGTAGGCTGTTTTTAAGAAATAATAAGATTATTCTAAAATTTATATGGCAGTTGATAAGATTTAAAATACTCAAATCAATTCTTAAGAGGAAGAAATATTGGAGGACTTGTAACATATGAATTTAAAACAAAAAAAAAAATACAGCAACAACATGCTATTCATGCCATGTTAGGAAAATAAACTGATGAAACAACACAAAAAAACGAGAAAATAGACCCAAAGACTCATAATCATTTGATCGTTGACAAAATTGGCCAACAACTTGTCTTGTTTACTTTTCATTCTTTGCTGGGACAAAACACCTGACAGCCAAAATCAAGGAAGGAAAGATTTATTTAAGCTCACAGTTAGGGAGGCTTCAGTCGGTAATCAGCTGGCTCCAAGGCAGGGTTGCAGAAGAGGATACTAAAAGCAACAACAGTGAAAGGGGCAAAAGGGAGGAGCAAGCTTCTTTGTCTCCTTGCTATTGTATGCAGTCTACCTGCCCTGGGGTGGGTGCCATTCTCACACTGCCAATCCCTAGAAAATCCCATGGTCATCACTAGACCATGAACCAATCACAAACTGTAGATTCAGTCATCTTTGAAAGCACCCCTATGATGTCATGAAGCTTTGGGGGCACATCCCACTAGATACATGATATACATATACACCCAAAAGACAGTAAACATGCAATGCAGTGTAAAATTCAGCAAGATACATTGGAATGGTCAGCAAACACATGAAAAACACAACCTCATTAGCTCTCAGAAATTCAAATTAATACCACAATAAATAGTACTTTTATTTATTGCAGTTACTAAGATTAAAAAAAATTACTAACAAACTGTTACCAAACAGATTGAGAAATTAGAACTCTAAATTTCTAATAGAATTTAACATAAAAATCTCTTGGGTGGCATTTCATTGTTATTCATATGCTCATCCAGACATCGAACTTCCAGATAATTCCCCAATAAAAATAAACAAAACCATGCTAACATGAAAACTTGTACTCAAATGTACACAGCACTCACTAGAGATAAAATTTCAAATAACCCAATGGCCATTAGCAGGTGAATCAAGAAACAAATCGTGGTGAATCTACTTCCATGAATGGTATTTAGCAGTGATAAAAGAAAGTAGTGATACATGCAGCATAAAAATGCAGAAAATGTAATGTTAAGCTAAATAAGCCAGACACAAAAGAATGCACTTTTTACATGTTTTTGTAGGAACTCTAAGGCAAAACTAATCTATGGGATAGAAATTAGATAATTGAGGAGAAAAGGCAGGAAGAGAAGGGCAATGACAAGAAACAGGTAGGAAAAATACTGTGGAGTAATGAGAATAATCTCTAGCTTAATTTGTGGGATGATTAACAGCTACAATTCAAAAACATCCTTGCTCTATTTTATTTCACACTAATCATTTCTCAGCTTTAAATATTAGGGTACTTGATGTTTTATAAGGCTAGAAGTATTAACTTTTTTACCCATAAGTGTGATGGGAAACATTCTCAGACTAACAGATTAGATACACATTTTCTTTTGTCTGAAAGACAATTTCTGTGTTGATTTGAATTGAGAAGCTGAAGAGTAATCATTCTGCATTTCTGAAGTTACTCAAGGTAAGTCCTGGACATTAAGGCACAGGGAAGAGTTTAAACTGTTTGTAGTTCTGAATGAGGTCCTGTTATATTCTGTGGGTTTAGGAAGGGTGAAAAAGTAGCTGAATGATAAAACTACTCATTGATTATTGTATTAAAATTGCCCCCAAATCTAGTGGCTTAACACAACATTCACTTATTATTTCATAGAGTCTGGGGCAAGGCTTTCCCAGACTTCCTACTAAACCAGTTATCAGCTGGGCTGTGGACTCATTTGAGGACTTAACTAGGAAGGAAGCTGCTTCTGAGTGCTCATGCGGGTTTTGGTGGGATTGAGTTCTTCCAGGGCCAAAGGGCACTCTCAGTTCTTTGCTGAGGAAAGAAAGAGAAGGAAATGGAAAGGGAGGTGGGGAGGGGAAAGGAAGAAGAGAGGGCAAGGAGTGTCAGATTTTTGTAACCTAAACAGAGAGAAGATTTTCCATTATTTTTCCTTACTGTGTTACATAGAAGCAAGCCACTAGGTGCAGCTCAGATTCAAGAGAATGGCCTGACTACACAGAAAATGGGGGTGATTGAAGGAGATCCTAGAATGCTGCCTGTAAAGATACTCACAAGTCCAGGTTAGTAGGTACTAACCTGTAGGTAAGTAGGTACTAGATTAAAGATCTATTATGCATTCTGAGCTGTAGTATACATGGTATTTTTCACTTTGGTAATGCTGAAAAACTTTCATAATGCTATGGAGAAACATAAAAATCTTTAAATATAGTTTCATAATTTAAGTATACAATAGAAACATTGACACGGTAACAAAATAAACTCCTCAGTCAAAAATAATTAAATTTGCTTTGCAATTTATTGTTTGAACATTGAAAAGAATATGGCTTACAAAAGATTGTGTTTCATTTGACTTTTTAAAATGATTTCTTTTTCAGAAATATATTGTATAAAGGGTATATTATAATAATTTGTGTGATACAAAGATATAACCTAATTGTACAGATACTCAATTACTTATCAGCTTGATATTTCAATAAAAAAACTTATTTCAATCCACCAAAAATAACTTTAAACTTGTACTTTCAAACTACTTCTAAATGTAATAAACTTACTACTATTATCAAGCACTTACAAATCAAGGGAGACAAAATAGTTTGAAACTATTTCAATGTAACAATAATTGTGTTTCTTTTCATCAATAATTTTAAATACCGCTAGGCTTCTACTAAACACTAAACTACTGCAAAGAGAGACATAAGTATTTTTAGTAACATGTTTATTAATGAAGCTCCTGTATAGTGCTAGGTACAAGATTTTTATAAGAAGAAGTTACTACCTTTTAGAGTAGTTTTAATAAACTGAAAGAATGTTGTTGTCTTAGTTATATTCCTCCTTGTTGGGACAAAATATTCAACACTCACAAGTCAAAGGAGGAAAATTTATTTTAGCTTAAAGTTTGTAGAAGTTTCAGCCCATAGTTGGCTGGATCCAAAGCAGGGCAGCATGGCAGAGGGATACAGCAGAGGAGAAATGTTTCATGACATGGCAAGTAGGAAGCAGGAGACTCTTTTCTCCATTCCCTTTTTACTCCATCCAGGCTACAAGTGTATTGGTTGATGTCATCCACTCCCAGGGTACATTTTCCTTCTTAGGTAAATCCATCATTCAGACACACCCAGAACCATTCTAAACCAATCAGATATGATCCAGTCACTCCCAAAACCCCTCCTATGAGCATATGAGAATTTTAGGGAACATCTAGGTATAAGCCATAGCAGACAGTAAACTCAACAAAATCTAAAATACAGCTGCAGTGAGACCTTTGTTGCCTGAGGACTCCACATTAGAACTTCACTTTCCACTACTCAAACAGCAAAGTTCAAAAAAATCTGCTTAGTGTTAGTAACTTTTCTCCATAGTCAAACCGAATATTTAATTTGAAAAAAAACCTGTGCAGGTAAGAGTGAGTCACATGCTGGGTCTCACCTTGTACACAAAGCAATGGTGCTTCAGTGTAAGTGCATCTCTTTCCAAAACAAAATACAGTGCTTGTGTTATTATACTAAAACTTTGATCTGTGTGCTTTTTGTGTGTATGCTTTATTTGTATACAATATCATAACCACAGCTCTGAAGAAAGTGATACCACCAGTAAAGCTAAGAGGAAAATTATGAGAACCACAATGGAGTTAATAAAAGAAATCATTGCAAAATTCATTAAAATCCTCCAAAAATGAGTTTATAAATGCAACTTTGGGGACTCAGAATCAATTTTTTGATTTTCCTTTATTTCTTATGAGAAAAATATGTTTAGTTCTCAAAGTTTTTTGGTGCTTGAACACAAATTTGGAACAAATTAAGTTTGACAACTGAAGTACCACCATATTTCAAACTTCTAGGTGTTTTGCTACAGTATACCAGTTTTCACTTGGATTACGGTTTAGGATTCTGAAGTAAAACACAAGCTCTCTCTTTCCAGTTTGCTCCACCAGGCTCCTTGGAACAGGAGCAGAGTGGATATGGTTCCTTAATTTAACAACAATTGAGTCTGAAAGGATGACTTTAACAGAACTAGGGAAAGACTGATTTTTGTGCCTTATGCAAAAACTAAAAGTTAGAATCATATTTTGGGTGACTGAAGAATCCCTCGTAGCATTTTTTTTTTTAGAGAAACTTAAGTGCACTTTCAGAATTAGACATGGCTTTTAAGCAGATAGCTTTAAAAAGGTGATGATAAGAAAATCCCAGACCCTCAAAACAGATTGATTTATCACACACACACACACACACACACACACACACACACATCTGGGTGGCTCTAAGAAGTTACTTCTAGTTATGAAGTCACTCATACCATCGTTTGAAAGAAGTTTAGTTTCAGTTATGCTGAGTGAACACAGACCATGTCCGTTTGCCAGATTGCAAGAAAGGAACTCTGGGTCTCAGGACAGACCAAATGGAATATTTAAAAGTCACTGCCGCAATTTTAAAGGACATGGTTTCATTCTGTAATGGTTTATTTCAACTTTAACTTTTTATATTATGTGGCATTAATGGTTATGCTTTATATGGTTTAGATATTTTTATTTTGACATTGTTTAATAATTACATCTTTATAAACTCCATTGCCTTTTTGTTGCTTAAAAATTGTCTTTTGCTCTTTAGTGAGCTTTCTAAACACCATTTTCTTTATTACAGAGAGACCCAGCACAGATTTTCTGCACTTCAGTATTTAAACAGTAAGGCCTCTAGGGTGAAAAGAAGCAGACAACACTAACCAGTATACCTCAGAAGCACTCTGAAACTTGTGTGGTACAGTTCATGGTTTAAATACAAGTGAGATTTCTGAATACACCCTTTCCTTTCTTCTATTTCACTTTTCTTCCTCCTCCCTATTTCCTCTTTTCTTTCTTTCTTTCTTTCTTTCTGTCTTCTTATGCTTCCTGCCTCTATGCCTCCCTTCTTTTCCTTCTTCCCTCATTTCCTTCCTTCTTTCCTTCTTCTCTTTTTTCCTTTGCTGATAGGTGGACTTTATAAAGGTGGACTTTTCTTAACACTATACGGCCAAAAGTGTGTTGAGCACACTTCAAATAGGTTTTTGTTTTTTGATCACTTGTTAGAAATTAGGTGAATAGTCCACTTGTTAGAGAATTTCTTCAAAAACTGATATAGAAATTGGCATAGAATTGTGAGATGAATTAAATACCCCCAGGGATGTATAAATGAGCACTTAATTTGATACAAATTTGCATGTTCTAAAAAATGTCATAGAACAGGTGTGCATTTTGGAATTCTCTAAAAGAGCCTGTTTGTACCTTGTATCCTGCACTTGCTTTTGCTTTGATGCTTCATCTCTTTCTTCCTTTTACTAGTTCCTTCAATTTCTGGAGATGTTCTCCAAACTCATTTCACTCTTTGGATGCCTTTCTCTTCAGACACAGCACCTCTTTTATATTGGTTCAAGAATATCATTCCTATCTTGTGGTTGTAATGTATTATATTTTGATCGTCTCTTTACTTGGCCTTTCTCTTACCCATCTTTAAGTTATTTTAGATCTGTAATTATATGCTACTCTTAAATACTCTCACAGCATCCATCACTAGCCATTATTTCTGCTCAAACATTCATCTGTGTGGTTAGTTGATTAATGTCTATCAGCCTCAACACTAAACTTCATAGGCTAACACACATGTTTTCTTTCCATTTTCCTTTAGTGTTCAGCAGAACACCTGACATACACGTTAAAAAAAATTCTTTCTTGTCAAGACCTAACAGGAGGTCTGATGCAGAAGTGTGCAATCAATCAACATCTGCTGAAGATTAGATGCTAATTTTAAATAAAATCCAAACTTTTCAACGTATAGAGTGGAAATTACAATACATTTGATATTTATCAATGATGCTAATGATACATCGATGATATCAGTGATAAAATTGAAGAATGGATGGTAAAGAATGTGTGCATTTTAAAGGACTTTGTACATGATAGTCATTATAACTAATGCTAAGAAATGGGTTATAGCCAAATTGAAATCCTGGAATGGGCATCTATTGACCTATCACTGGGAAGAGGTTTCAGGTCAAAGGATGAGTCTCTTTAGAGATCCAGAGTGGATTTCTTTCCCTACTGACAGTGACAGAGCATGAGTTTTAAGTAATTATTAACATAATGGGTCTAAGTAGACTAAATTTCATATTTCTAAAGACGTTTTTTGGCAGTTTTAACACATTACCACCAACTTGGTAATTTGTAACTTGGTAACTTAAAGCAGCAAACTTTTTTTCTTAAAATTTTAGAGGATGAAAGTCTGAAATGAGAGTTTGATAGTGCTGTGCTCCATCGGGAGCTTCTAGGGAAGAATTCGCTCCAAGCTCTTTCTGCTTTCTGATGCTTACCAGGTACCTTGGCTTATGGCCATTAAACTCTGGTCTCTGCTGCCATCTTTACAAAAGTTTCTTCTCTATAATTGTCTTCTCTGTGTGTCTCTCTTAGGAACACTTGCCACTGAAGTTAGGGCCTATGTGTATAATTCACACATATTATACTGTTTAACCACTGAATATTTAACTTAATTACATTTGCAAAGACTCTTTAACAAAAAAGGTACCATTTGGCTGGGGATTTAGCTCAGCAGCATAAGCGCCTGCAATGCAAGCACAGAGTGGTGAGTTCGATCCCCAGTACCAAAAAAAAAAAAAAAAAAAAGGTAACTTTTAAACTTTCTGGGGATTAGGATGTGGACCTATCTTTTAAGGTGTCATATTTAGTTGACTGCAACTGTTTAAATAAATTTGGTTAAGAAAAGCATGCCTTTGTATAGGCTGACTGATTTAATAAAAAGTAATAAAAATTAAAAATAAAGTTAAATTTTAACAAAAAGTCTTTGACCTTACAGGAAGATAAATCATTTGCAGTGATGTCAGAGATAAATGTCAGCCACCCCTTTTCCAAAATATATCTGCACAGCATCTTCTTCTGGTAATTTTATTGCATTACCCGACACATCAATAAAAATTCAATTATGAGATAATAATAATCATTATTATTATTAATTATTACAATACATAACCTTTTTGTTGGCCACTTGTGAACCTGGGTGCATTTCAGGGGGCTATGAACATAAGAACAAAGTTGCTCCAGAGTTAGGGAGACTATGAGTTATTCATATTTTTGTGTGTAAGGCAGGAAGTAAATTCCTCCCTTACAAACCTTGACACATATCTGCCCAGGGTCTAACGTAGGGCACCTTAAGTTTCAAGAGAAGAATATGAGGCTCTGGGGGACAGAATGGGTCTATGCAGGGTAGGAGAGGGAATAATGGGAAGTGGAAAACTATTCAGGAAAATATTGCCTTTTCCTCAAGCTGATAAAGGTTTCATGATTAGGTGAATAAAGGAATTTATTTATAATCCCTTTTTAAAATAATTTAGTGTTTATTGCTTCAAACAAAGTTTGGTGCAATGCAGATACTGATTTAAAGTCAGATTTGAAGTAGCATTCTATCTTTATTAAAACATCTAAATGAGTTTAGGGGTTATACTAACAAAACGCCTCATCTTCTACATTATTTTAAATATTTTGTCATGATCATCATGCTTACTTCTAATTTCAATTTCAGCAGAGGACCATCACTCGAAATGGCTTCTCGTATGGTATTTCCTCTTTCTTCACCATTGTGAGTTCCCTGTTACATTTAGGTTCACTTTCTATTTATGGGTCAAAGCCTGCTTATTGTCTGCTGCTTCTGCTATGTCCTTTCTCATTTTTGTCTTCAGTCAGGTTGCTCTTATTTGACATATATTACTGAATGCCATCACATCTCCTTCTCTTCCTTCCGAACACAATGGGATAGTATAGTGACAGCAAGGAGAGACTCTGCAGGCCAGTGCCCCGGGCCAGAGAAGGAGGGTAGCTGAGAGCGACCCTTCCTGAGAGCTTAGAGCAGAAGGACAAGTCAAGCTAATTCAATAGCAGGAGATTTTTTTGTATGATTCTTTGGTCACACATGAACAATAGTAAATCTTTCAACCTCCCAAATACAACATCAGGTTTGCCCTTGCTTCGGTGTCGCTTAGAAATGATGGATTCATTTACATCCAATCTGAATAGAACACAAGTAAGAAGCCTGCATAGCAAGAAACCTGGGCTCCACATGCTAGGTCTGTAATTAAAGCACAAAACGAACTTTGCCAAGTCATTTAACTTCCCTGGGGCTTCCACAGTTTTGTGCTTTGGCAGGTGTTATCGCTTCTGTTTGGAATTCCCTGACCTCTATGATGGGCAAACTTTTACTCAGCAGCCAACTTCAGTTCAGTATCATTTTCTCTTTGAAACGTAGCCCTGACTTCCCCCCACCCACGCCTGAACTGCAGTAGGTGCCACTTCCGCTGTGCTCCTGTAGGACTGAGCTGATGTGACTGTCTTTCTCCTGAGCTGCTGACTTCCCCTGCCCCCTGCTTTGCAGATGAGCTCCCAGGAGGCTAAGACAGGATTTCCTCTTGTGTTGAGACTTTAGTGCCTAGCATGTGGTTTGACAGGCAGGACACACTCACTTAATACATGTTTGTTGAACTTAATGAGTAAAATTTAAGTCACTGTATTTCTTTATATGTCAAAAGAAGGAGCTAGGCAAGCTTGGTAGTTTTTAAAGAGAGAGAGTAAAAATTTAAGCAAAGGACCAACATGTTACAGATAAAGAGAAGGAAGTGTTTTATTTGAAGAACGGGATTCAGACACCTGTCCACCTGACAGTCTGTCTTAGCGCATAGTAGTAGAAGGTAGAGTCACACATTAAAAAGACTATTGCTTGGAATAGGACTGCTAACTTCCTCTGTACCTCCAGAACTGTCACTCTGTGAAATTTACTCTTTCAAACAGTACCACTTTAAAAACTTGAACATTTCTGACGGAATTTTTCCTAAACTTTAAAAATATTGACTGAATTCCCTAAAACACAGAATATACTCCCAGAAGTCACGTAACCAACTCTTAATGACGCAGTCCTTCATTAGGAACCTTGCATTGACTCTTTCCTCAAGCTAAATTCACAGAGGCACAGTTATGACATGTTTATTTTTCTGTATCTTTCTTGTCTGTCAGCCATCATTTCTCCTGCTGTCATTTTTCACTGACCTAATAGATCCCTTAGCTAATCTCTTCTCAAAACCTCTGTACCCCAAATTCTCTTCTAATACACTGTGAAGGAAAAAATAAAAAATAACATTTGTTTTGTGGTTTTCATTCATGAAAGAACAAGTGAGATTTGAGAAAGCAACTTTTGTCTTATTACTTGGTGAAGGTCATGAGAGTAATTTGAGATATTTAAGTGGTTGGAATAATTTTCTGATTTCTAGTTCCAGCGTTTGGAAATTACCAAAGTGATACTTCTATATAAATGAGGTAAATATTTGTATAATCTGGGAATGTACTTTAAGTGAGTTAAACACATTCAAGTGAACTCATAAAATATTTGTTTATGAGCTGCAATGTATGCTTATCTATAAATTATATAGAAGTACTCTTATGCTAGTATGCCAGACACCTTATACTACATACTCAAAAATATAAATTAAAACTGATAAAAATGTGAAAATATATATAAATGTTGTTATGGTATTTTCTGCTCATTTTCCCCAGTAGGTCACACACTGTTTCACATCGTACTTGTAAACTTCTGCTTTAGACATCTATGTCAGGATATTAACTTTGAATTTACCTGGGCAGATAAACTTCTGTGAAAGTGGAAACTGATTTAGCTGCTTTTTCAAGACATTAAATCAGATTTCTTTATCTCCAGTGCTAAATGTGTAGCCTAATATATAATAAGTGTACAATAAGTGATAAAAATGGTTAATGAATGAATAATGAAGATTAATCCATAAGGATGCTTCATAAACTTTTAATTATTTTTGCATATACGTCAGATTCTTACATAGAGTCTTCCTATGTTATCCACCATCATTTGTATTATATCGCTAGTTGGGACTGGCTGTACACATGCTGGAATGTGAGGGCTTTGATTTGGAGCAGGGGCATTTAGC
The DNA here is from genome assembly GCA_004027295.1 of Dolichotis patagonum. Taxonomy (NCBI): domain Eukaryota; kingdom Metazoa; phylum Chordata; class Mammalia; order Rodentia; family Caviidae; genus Dolichotis; species Dolichotis patagonum. Next base: position 14,608 of record PVJX010024449.1, read on the forward strand.
TTTCCTGGAAAGCTGGTGCCCATGGCAGGTATCTACCCACCTAAATTACTGTAGTAGGAGCCAGGGAGAAATGTGGGTTAACACAGGCCCTTCAGTGGTATCTGAGACAGCAGGTGAAGCACTGGTGGTGGTGGCACCTAAATAATGATGACTCTTCTACCCAGGCAGATAATAGTATTATGATACTAGGAAGGGTGTGAAGAAAGGGAGAAACCAATAAAGAAACATTTGGATTGACTTTCAGGGAATAGCTGTGTCCTAGGCCGGCTACTTCTACTGTACATACCACCTTTGGGAATTCTCCAAGCTAATACAGTATCATCAATAAGCCTGTACTCCAGACACACACCAAGTGGCCTGCTGGGCAGTTCCACTAGATGTCTTGCAGGCACTACTGTGTACTATTATTTATATGATGAACTCAAGAGCTTTCTTGCAAACTTGCCTGTCCTGAAGTTTTCCATTCTGGTAGGTGGTGCTATCACGACCTATCAGACGCAGACAGCTAAAAGTGCCCTTGATTCTTCTAGCCCCAGAATCTTTCAAACCTGACTATTTGCCTGCGGTCTCACTGCTGGAACCTTTCCTGGTCCCACTGAACTTCCAAGCTCCATCTCAGTACATTCAAATCATTTTACACATTACAGCAGAGCAACTTCTGTAAGAGTCATTTGGCTAATATATCCAGGCTGCTATGTCTTGAATGTTTGTGTTCTCCCAAACTCATATGTTGAATACTAATCCTCAAGGTGACAGAACTAGAAAGTGGGGCTTTGGAAAGTAATTAAGTCTCCCAAGGCAGAAAACAGAAAAAAGCAAGCTCTCTTGTGTCTTTTTATAAGGGCACAAAGCTCATGATTTAATTACTTCTCAGAGGCCCTGCCTCATAATATCAACGTATGGGGTTTAGGATTTCAACTTACGAATTTTAGAGGCCTTGACACTGAGTGAAAAAGAGAGATGCGGTCACTATAGGGCTCATCAGGAACCAAGCTTGGTCAGTTAGTCAAGGCCCCTGAGTTTGCCTCTAGAGGCAGGATAACCTTGAAGTCAGGCAAACTGGAGCTAGCAGTGTAATCTTAGTATTCCACTTCCAGAGCTAATGTAAGAATTCACTGACAGTTTGCACAAAACACATAGTATGATCACCTGCTATTTTAATGTACTCTTGTGGTAAGTTATATAGCCATAACCCCCATGGAGTACAATCAGTGATACAACCAGAAAAAAAGGTGAATCCTGTGTAAATCTTTGACTTTTGTTTAGATTACTATGACTCCTTTCATGTCCTAGAGTCAACAAATAAATACTTCCATCGCCTGAATCCTGCAGTTTGTTAGCTGGGTATATTATTAAAGTACTTTTTACCTGCAAATTACTTTACACTAGTTATTCTTGGCTCATCAGGTTAAGCTACAAACTGTCTCATTTATAAACGAAGAGTTGATCAGCTTTTAACGTCTAATCACAAGGTATCCCTCCACCGATGGCACTGGTCCAGTGAGGCACGCAGGGTCCAAGAAGGCCAGACTGGAAGACAAGCAGCCCGGTGTCTTCCAGGGGTCACCTGAGTGCCCTAGATTCCTTCAGTGGACTGAGGCAAGCACAACTGCAACTGGTTTTACCTGATCAGGGATCCTGTTTGACCAACTTAAAGAATTCAAAAATAAAAAAAGACATTAAGAGCTTTCAAGCCTAGCTGGGGCCAGGTTTCCCAAGCACAGAGAAATTAAATACAGTAGTACTTGTTTGTTTGTTTCTCCTCGTCCACTTTAAAGGTTTTTAGCTTCCTGGGGGGCGTTACCAGAGCTTCCTTCAATTACCTCGGGGGAAAGCATCAGAACAAGGAGTTGGGGTGACTTTCGGGCAGGTTGGGGGGTGGTCTGAGCAGCCCTGGGTGCGCTTACAGCCGGGCTGGCAGGCTTTGTTAGCCTCCTCCGACTTTGGCCTCCTGACCCAGACAACTCTAGGCGCGAGGAAGCGCGCGGCCAAACCCGCCGCCCCCAGCCTTGGGCCAGCTGCCAAGAGTTCGAGCCTCCCCGATCCGGATGTGATGAAAAGGAGCCACCGAGGGAGAACCGTCAGAGGAGTGTAGCGGTGGTGGAAGCCAGCGGGGAAAGGCAGTTAGAGGGGTCAAAAGTCCTCCGGGAGGGGAGCTGGCCGAGTGAGCTGGCCGGGGAGAGGGGCGGAGTGCGCGCAGTCAGAGCCGCCGCCGCCGCCGCAGTCTGGGCTGAGCCGCAGGGAGGCGGGAGGGACGCGCAAGGGCGACCGCGGCGTCGCCAGGCCACCAGGGCGACGCGGGAGCCGCGCTGACGGCGCGGGCGGCGGCGGAGCGGGAGCGACCGGGGAGCATGCGGAGGTAGGTGGCGGCCTGGGGCCGAGCCGCGGGGCGCTGCGTCCCCCTCCCCGAGGGCGACTCGTCTTCCGCGCCCCCACCCCGCCGGGGTCCCCTCCCACCCTCGGGACACCGCCGCTGTCCCTCGCGCTCCAAAGATTTTCCTCGCTGGTTTCAAATCAAAACTTCCCCGGGGTGGAGTTTGGGGAAGGGAAGCGGGGGCGGAGAGACTGTCCCGCAGGGGTGGTGTGCTCTTCTCTCAAAACATTTCTTGCTTTCTTCTTTCTCTTTGCTCTTTTTTCCCGTCAGCAGCAGTGAGAGCCCCGCGCCCAGCACCTAAGCGCCCTGCTCCGTGCGCCCGGGCGCGGCGGCGGCGGCGGCGGCGGCGCGGCCCATGTCCGGCGCGGGCGAAGCCCTGGCTCCCGGGCCCGCGGGGCCACAGCGCGCGGCCGAGGCAACGGGCGGCGGCCGGCGGGGCTCCCCGGCCCAGGGTGAGTGCGCGCTCGCCGGGGACGAGCTCCTCCGTCGCGGCGGCGGTTTTCAGTGTGACCCCCTGGGACGGCTGGGAGGTAGGGGCGGGAGGGAGGTTAGAGCCGGGCGCGGACTCCCGACGCGGAGTTGGGAACTTGTGCACAGTGCGCGCTCCTTGAGCAAGTTCGTCCACGATCCCTCCCCTAGATCAACAACTGCATAGGAGGGCAGGATGGGCTGGTCCTCCCACTGCCCCTTCTGGTTGTGGAGAAACAGGATGACAGGAAGACTTCTTCCTTTAGCACATGCGTTTCTGGGCCTCCGACTTAGATGTGTGGGTTCCGAACACGTCTCTAGGTCTCTTCAGTGCTTGCGTGCCCTTCAGATCCTGCCCCGCTGCCCCGCTCTGAACAAGCACGCGCGCTCCTTTTCATCTCTGTTTCTTAGTGAGGCTTTACAACCAGGCTGATAGCTTTCTGTGACGAATTGCTTTGGAATGGCTGTGCATATGTTTTCAATAACTGTTTTGTTTTGAAATAAACATGTTTTTAAAGAAACGCTTTCCAAGAATGAATTAACTCTTCTGTGTTCTTCCAAAGGGAAGAATTTTTCCTGTTTCTCAAAAACTTCCAAAACAAGCTTTTGACAAAGTTGGTGTCTTTTGAAGGTAATATACGTCCGATTACATTGGGGACAGGAGGGTCATACACTTCCCTTACATAGTTCTCTAAGGATGGTTCTGTTCTAAAGAGTTCTGACACAGATGCACATAAAATAAATTTCCAGGCCTCAAATATACTACCATATACACTTGATTTTAAGCATATCTGATGGCTCTTTCCTCCCCCATGAGATTGTAATGAATTACTTGGGATTTTTTTTAAGGCAAGAAATGAAAAAAGATGAAATTAATGTTCAAGCCCCAGTAGATAAAAGCAGAAAGCATCCATGGTTAAATTAAAATGTTCTGGCATCCAGGGCTGTTAAATTGAATTACGTTTATCATTTTCTTTGAAAGAGTGACTCATTTTTTCTAAACAGAGAAAATAAAAATGATTAGCTGCAGAAAAGCAGAGAATGAGAATGATAAACATATGTTTTCCCAGAAGCAGCCCATGTTCTACACGTTACACTGTCAACACAATCATTTTCCTGTCATTAGGCATGCCCTCAGTAGTCAGATAGACTCACTGATGGACTGTTTGTGTTCCCACTTGCACTGTTAATCACCATTGTTAAACATTACTTATGTCACAAATTAACATCAGACACCCAAGGAAAACCATTTGATTTGAAATAGTTAATATGTACAATATCCAATTTAAATCATTTGTTTAAAATCAGTTGTGAGAACTTGCAGTGGTACTTAATGCACCTGTGCTGCTTCTGCAGCCTTCTGGCCTCACGTGATCTGACTCTTAAGAAGCAGAGCTCCCTTCCTGAGGGGCCTGAGGAAGAAGGCTTCTCTTATATCCCTGCTCGCCTCAGTGTGGAAATTTCAGTTGTGTTGTACCTGGAAATGGCTGCAGCAATACAGTCAGGCAGTCACGCATTGCTTTTTCTCAGTTTCACTGTGACTCAAAACTTTCTTTGAACAGAGATCAATTTAATTATGTGTAATATACAATTGATCATTGTTTAAAAAAGAAAATCTTCATATCTTATTAAAATACTGCCTCAAGCAGGTAGATTTCATAAGGTGTAATTAAAGGAAAAAGTTGGGGGTGAGTAGGAAGAAACTTCAAGGTGTAGTTTCCCAAGAACAGCTTGGTTGGTAAATATATTTGTGAAGAACCTTTTCTTGAAAGCTGTTTTACTTTTATCCTCCACCCCTTTTAGTTCTCTACCCTCTGTCTTTGGATTTTTTTTTATCATATTTTTCTGAAGAACAGTTTAATAATGTTCTTGAAAGAAGTCACTACTTAGTTCATTGAAATGTAATTTTAAAATTCGATACATTGAAATTAGTAAGAGAAAAACTATGTTTTAGCAAAGCTAAAAGAAAATAGAAGGTTATGAAGTTCCCCGCTACAAAATCAGATGTATACATGCAAAGTGAATACATAAAGGAACATAACCCATACATATATTAATGTTACAGTGCTATGTCCGTACTTTACACCAAGACATGAGACTTGAAAATTGGAAGCGACTTTAGGAATCCTCTAGTTGAACTTTCCATCAAATCTAGGATTCATTTTGTGTCATTTTAGGTGATGTTTAGAAAACTATACATTTTAACCTTCAGAGTGAGAAGGTTTTTCTTCCAGAGTGCATAGCTGCGCTTTCTCAAAAATTTTACCTTGTTATCATATTTCTGCAAGCTTCACTGTTACTTGGAAAGCATTACAGAACATGAGAAATCTTTCCTGTGTGTTCCAGAAACTGTTACAGAGCAAAGACATAAGCGCCTACATGCTATGCTGTAAGAGGAGACCAAGGAAGGTGTCAGAAAAGAGAGAGCATGAGGATATCAGGAAAATGGAGAACTCATGGGACAAAGGCTGTAGCTGGTTACTGTCATGTGGGTTATTTTCCGATATTTCAAGACACATTGGAAATCTGGATTTTGATGTATCATCTCACCATTTTTAAGGGTTGGCAAATAGTTTAGTATAGTTTTTGTCCAGGCCAAACTAAACAATCTTGTCTTTAGGCTGGATGTGACCTCTGAGCAGCTGATTTGTTATCTCTGTTATTGAAAATAGAAAGTAAACATGTAATTTGAAACTATTTTGCAATTTATGACTAACTTATGAAATATTGCGTTGCCTTCTTGTGTGAATTACTGTTTAAATGCCTTGATTAAGGAAGGAGAAATCGAGGAAAGGCAATTTTTGTTTTAGGAGAGAATAGGGTTGTTTTATTTGTGGTTCTTCCAATTGTTTCTTTTAATTGAGCATTTTAAAATTTATTGTGTCTTCAGGCAATATTGAAGATATGGGTATTTGTTCTTTGAAGCAGTAGTTTCTGGAATGCATGTAATTGAAAGCCTTTTAATTAAGTGCTTCATGAATAAGTTTGTGGCATATAACTAGAGGGATCTTTAGAAATAATCCAACCTGTTCATGTTTTAGATGAGGGAAAGGACATCCAATGAATTTAAGGGCCTTGCCCAAAGACCCACATAGTAGCAAGAAATCAGGCACAAATTACACAATATATGTCATTGTGATAAATGTGGTTTTAGGAGACAATCAATACAACTTGTTCGTAGGCGGTAGATGCACTGAAGTTAATAGGCTTTGGTTACTGTGAATCACTTGAGCTTATTTCTGTCCCAACCCCCACCCCGCTGCATTTGCCAAAATGTAGACAGTTGGACTATGAGTGCTGGAATATACTTTAATGTGATAATGTGTGATTTAATGCACTCTTCTCTCTTGGGAGAGTCCTCTGAGACTATTAGGCGGACTTTTCATAGCAGGATGCAAAATGCCAGTGAAGTTAATTAAAAATAATCTAAAATAGAAGTCAGGGAGGGGGAAGATCTTCAAGTTGAAATTACATAAGAAGAGCTTTGACTTAGAAGCTTAGCTGAATTGCCAGGAGTTTATAGGTGCTAATCAGATTTCCTTTTGGAGAAGCCTGTTTATTTCAATTTGTGTACCATGCCTATACACACAGTATCTGTATTCTACTTTCATCATGTCATTTTTATATCTTTTGAGGGATGGCATTTCTCAGGGTGTATCGTCTTTTGACAGCTTCTGTCCTTGGTTCTCAACTGGGATTGATTCCCCACCCCTGAGACATTTGGCTCTATCTGATGATCTGTTTGGTGGCCATAACAAGGGGCGGGACATGTGCTATAGCATCTAATGATAGAAGCCAGAGATACTGCGTAACATCCTGTAGTGCCCAGGACAGAACAAGTCTGGTCCAAACTGCCAAAGAGTGCTGAGGTCACCAACACCTGCTTTTCTTCTCTCCCAGAAGCCTGTGACATTTTTGACTTCACTACAGACTTGCAGAATCACAGCCTCTCAGTATAAGACCAAAAAAGTTACTCAGAGTTGGGAACTACTAATTCAGAGGCTTTTATCTGTAAAATGACATGTTAAATTAATTTGCTTTCAAGAGCACAACAGTTTTTTAGAAATTTTTTTGAGGGAAAGTCTTCAAAAAGCTCTAAAGCACAGCATGGGTAAATAAATAAGACTTTAGTACTGTCTTTCACCACCTTGAGTAGACATTCTTGTTCTACTATTCTACACCTTTCTTTAGAGACCTTAGCAAGGGACAGAACAAAGAAAGAAGTCCTCAGTTTTTACATAAGTTGTGTTCTTTTGTCAATTGGACTTTTGGAAACTAAATTATAGTTTCTCATAAACACAGTAGTAAATTATATTTAGTTCTATAATAAATCTTGAAAGGTTGTTGGAATTAAATTTTACTGTTTTTTATTCTTATAATGGTAACTCCCTGAGAGCATATTATTGTGATACTTGCAGCCACATATAAATAACCAGGGACAAATTCAAACTAAATGGAAGTTGGCTTACACTGATTGAGGAAGCACAGGCTTATTTAGCAAACTATAGAAAGATGTGTCTGGATTTGAAGACATTTTCAAGTACTTTAAACTTTAAAGTCTTAATTTTTTTTGTGTGTGAAGAAACTAATGTTCATTGTATAAGTTTAATTCTACAAGTACAAGACCTGTTAGCTGGGCATGTTCGTTTTCCATTTGCTTAGAAAATAATCAGATGAATAAGTGAAGTATATAAGTAGGCAAAAGACGTAAGAAAGGATGGAGGACATTAGGGAGAAGCTTAGGAGGAAGGAAGGAAGAAATGAAGCAAGGAAGGAGACAGGTAAGAAAAGGAAGAAAAGTTAAAGCACATCTATAATTTTAAGAATGCATTTAAAGAGGTTGAACTGTTTCAGTTGACAACTGTGCAAAGGATAATGAATATGGGGCTGGCGTACTAAAGAAATAGGTACCATAAGAAAGCCGCAAAGAAAGTGTGGTGACAGAGCTTGAAAGACAGAGAAGCATGTCTATCAGAAGGTTTAGAAAAACCTCAAGGAAAAGTTTTAATTTGGGTTGTACCAGGAAACATGGTCATCAGACTCATCCATATGGATTTGGGGGACAGACAGCAAGACATGGAAAGGATGATGGCGGAATGTTGGGACTCTTTTAAGAATACTGTGAGAGTTGCAGGAGGAGCAGAAAATAAGGGTAAAAAAATCAATTGCCGTAGCCTCTTGATTCATAAGCTGGGAGTATGTGTGTCAACAAGAATATTTTTCTTCCTGGCAGTGATGAGCCTAGAATGTTCTTTGGAAAGAAAATCGAATTGGTGTTTTTAGGAGATAAGCCTGGTGGCAGGTTCAAGGAGTGATTTTGGAGAAAGGAAAAAGAGTGAAGGTGGCAGTTATTCAGGAGGCTATTCTAGCCTATTAACAAAAGTGTAAAAGACTAAGGGCAGTGCAGTCAGAGTGGAATTATGGAGATGGATTTAAGGACAGTAACAAACCAGGATGGAGCTGTATTGCTCTTCAAAAGGCTCTTTGAGGACATTGTTTTTAGTTACTCATCTTTGAATCTTTTGAGAACAAGCCCACTGTTCACGTTTTATGAGCTGAATTAATATGTTTGGTTGAAATGTTTAACATGGGAGATAGTAGAGTAGTGCCAGGGATGTAGCTCAGCAACACAAGTGCCTGCCTGGCAATTGCAAGGTCCTGAGCTGATCCTGAGTACACACACACAAAAAAGAATAGGACATAGTAGAGTGCTCAAAATTTGAAAGAACACCTAAACTTTCTGTGTAAGCTAAGTAAGTAGGAGCTGTGCAATCTTGATTCAGTAGATTCTAGGAAATTTATCTCTAGCCATGATAGCTAATAGACAGATGGAAATGAGGTTTTGTAGCTAGGACTGTGATAAAACTGTGGATCAAGTTCATCCACTAAAAATTCACCTGGTAGATGGGCACAGGAGTGAGAGAGGAATGAAGACCAATTTTAAGAAGATACCTATACTTCAGGTAAAGTAGCAAAAGAAAACAGAAAACGCATTCATGATTCCTCATAGAAGTGTTGGGTATTTGGTAGTTATGAAAAATAAAAAAGTCGCTGTTGAAGGAGAAACAAAGCATGTTGAAGGCTTCTCTCAACTGAGTCACTTGAGCATACTCATCACATATTAAAGGTTTAAAAACGATGGAAGAGAAAAAGATCAAAGATGAGAGGAGATAGGGTAGTACTGGTACAGTGAGGCGGGTATTTATGATGTTGAAGAATTCCTAGCAATCTTAGGAAAGTTTTGACTATTTCCTTTTGAGGCAGGGGCAAAAAAAGAATAGGCGATAGTTGCTGGGCATTTAGCTCAGTGGCATAAGCGCCTGCCTGGAAAGCGTGAGGTCCTGAGTTTGATACCTGGTACCAAAAAAAAAAAAAAAAAGGAGACAGTTAAAAAAAGTTGATGTGTGTGTGTGTATGTGAGAGAGAGAGTGAGAGTGTTAATTTATTGAAAGCCTAGATCTTCTCAGTAAAATGTATGGCAACATTTGCTGAGAGCAAGGGTGGTTAGAATGAGAAAGAATTTTGAGATGTGTGGAAGAAATTTGGAAAAGTGAAGAATTCAGAATGGAGTCAATCTGTGGAAAACAAAAGCTGCTCAGTATTACTGAGGGCTTAACTAAGAATGAATGGCATGAGCTCTAATGGACATGGCTCAGCATGGTTGATTGCCTTTCTCAGAAAGAAGCCAGTGGGAGCCTGGGATAAAATCAGAATGGTTTTGTTCTTCACATAGGTTTAGAGGCTGGTAGGGTGGAAGCAAAAGTAAAATAAGGGACAAATATCACACAAGTCTGGGAAAAGCATCTTTGTGTAGTCATTGGTTTTTGTAGTCTTTGATCCAAAATGGGTAAGTAGCCAGAGAGACCAGAAATGCAATTGGGAGGGTAGGACTTCTGGAGAGCAGAGATTGTGCTTGATTGGTTTGTTCTGACAGTTTGTATCCAAGGATTTAGCATGTGTGATCAAATGACCTTTGCACAACTATGGGGAAGCTATGGAATTTTGGGGTGTGTAAGGGGTTTTCCTGTTTCTTTGGACCTTATTTCCTGGATCATGTTCAGGTGATGTTATGGAAAGTAGGCCAAATAACAGAGTGTGATTATTTTACTAGCTTTGTATTTTTGTAATAAAACTTATGAAGAAAATAAGGAAACATAAATTGTCACAATCGAAGTTATGACATTTGCAAATGGAAAATTATTTAGAAGAGTACCAAATGAAAGAAAGATAATTAATTGTATTTTCTTTCTGAGATAATGTCAGAATTCTTCTTTATAAAAGTAGAAGATAAATCAATTGATCTATGTTTCTCCTTCTAAAAATCTATTCAGTTTTTGTGAAAAGATTGATGTTGGACTGCCTATATTTTAGATTTCGGATCACTTTAAGTGCTAGTAATTCATTGGGGCAGATTGAAAATGCTTTAGTTCTTGGTCTTCTTGTAATTCTCTTCTTCCTTCCTTCTCTCTGTCTTGCCAGTAACACTTTACTGAAGTGGATTAGACTTTCAATATCATCTTTTTACATTAGCTCGCATGTCCTGTAGGAGGAAATCTTTTGAATTTTAAAGTTTTAAAATTGAGTTATGAGCTATGTGTTATAGATCGTACTTACAGTCATTTCGGGTTCACTGAGTAGAAACTATGGCAGGAGTTATTTATTTTTAACAAGAATTTAATTGTGGTTTCTACTTGCAATCTACTTCTGTTTTCGAATTCATAGTCATGTGCTCTAAAGAAAGATGATTCATTTGCTTGTGCTTTTCTGCCCAGTTTTTCAGTAGTCCCAGGAATATAATCTGAAACAAATCTTGATGCTAGAATGTAGTTTTGACTATTGTGACATTTGGAAGAGGAAATCCTGTCCATAAATATAGTTTGTGTTTCCACTATAGATAAAGTCCTATGGTGCTCGCTTTGGCAGCACCATATACTAAAATTAGATAAAGTCTTATGAACATTAAGAATGTATAATACTTAGTTGTAATCACAGAAGATTTTAAAACTATTTTAGCGAAGGTGAGATATGAATATTTACCAAATTAAATTTCAATCCATTATTTAAACATCAGTTCAAGGTTTCAATCAGAACATGTGGCACATTAATTGAGGGCCAGTTGCCAATTCACTAGTAGAATTCTGGAGCTTATAGAGTTCAACAGAGAGTCTCAGGATGAGAAGAAAGACTTGGTTTTGTCAGAGTTCAGCTGCTAGTGACCTCAGCTGAATGTGACAGAGTGTAGCTTTTAAAAAAAAAAATTTGAATTGTACAAAGCTGAGAGCTAAAAATAAGGAAACTTGTGGCCTAACAGATGTCAGAAACTCTGAGGCTAGGCATCAGAGCACTAAGCAACCAGCTTCCCTCTTCACTGTCTCTACATCTAGGGACTGTCCTCCTACCCTTTTTCATGGATCAGCTTCTGATCTCCAAAGTCTCTATGAACATAGACCTACCTTTGCTTATTTCTGGTATTACTCCAAATGTGTGCAAGATCTTCCCCAAGTTTTTCTAAAGAGTTTTACTGTTCATTTGTCACTGAGATACGGATAAGATTATCAAGCATGGGGAAGCTTTTGAGAGTGTACAACATTAAAATGTGGGCTGTATTAAAATAACTAAATCTGTTTCTCATCAATATGCAAAATGATTGTAATCTTAATCTAAGGAAAGTGGAGTTTACGATGTTCCTGTAACTGCCTTTGATCAAGATGCAGACCACAGTTGGAGAAACAGGCAGGGAAAGAAGAAAAGTGAACTTCATTCCAAAAAGGAATGGAGGACTCTACCACCTTCCTCTTTTTCACACACATGGAGGCACTCTGAGCTTTACTCTTTCACCAGAATCACTCTTAAAGTATTATAATATTTTTAAAAATCTTTTTCTTCAATCTCAGAGTTACTTTATCTAGAACACTTTCTCTGGTTGTCTGGTTAAAGACTGAACCTTAGTTGGCACAATTTCAAGAATGCAGGCCACTGAAAATCAAATGTGAACCAAAGGGAATGATTTAATCTGCAAAGGCATTTCCAGGGTAGGATCTGATCTTGGACTAAATAAATAAGAGACAGGAGAAAATCAAGCTAAATAGTAATAAAGGATTTGAAACTATGCTCAACTATAGCAGAGAAAGAGATATTGTGATAGCTACTGTTAATGTCCAGTTGTCTTAATGTAAAGTACTGTGTTGCCTATGTTGTCCTGTTCTGATCTGCTCTGTTCTGCCCTCTTTTGTTTTATTCTCTTTAAAGTAAAATTAAAAAAAAATAGTAATAAAGGGACAAATAAGATAATAAGTGAATTGGAAGTACCTAGAAATGCATTTCTTAAATTTTAGAATGATGGATATTGTTTATTTTGAAGACAAGAGATGTGTCCTCTCTGTTATATGCACCACACCCCTAGGCTCTCATATAATTCCCTCACCTAGCCTTATACCTTCTGGACTCTCTCCTTCCTGTCTCTGGGATGCTTCATGCTTGGATTTTCTGATGAGCCCACCAGCCCAATCTCTTCCCGCTCTGCAATCTTTATAATCGAATTTCAGTGTCAGTTACTTTCACAAAGAGAACACGTAGATCCATTACCTTAGATATTCTACGTGACTGTATCATATTCAGGAGTTCAAATTCTACGTTTCTCAAGATTCATCACTTTTCTTCACTCTTCTGAATCACATCTAGAAAACTATATCACATAAGAGCATCTGATCACTGAAATCCAGAGATACGGTCACCAGTTCTTTTCACTAGCAGTATGCTGGATGTGATTCAAAAGACTCTTGTGAGAGTGAGGGGTGTAGCTTAGTGTAGAGTGCTTGCATCAGCAAAACCCTGGGTTCACTGCGCAACCACAAAAACAAAACAAAACACAATAAACACGCTCCTGTGTCTGTAAGAGTGAAGAGAAAACCACTGAACAAACTTGGAGTATTTAAAGAAAGCTTTATGAAAACGAGGTATTTTCTAATACCGCACTGGAATGTGGAGTGAGAGTGGGACTTCACTTTGCATGATTTGTTTACTTGGTATTTTTGGTTTTGCAAAGAAGAAAATGTGAGGAATCAAGGAAATCTACAGAGAAAATGGATTTTAGCCTAGTGTGAGCAAAGTGTTTTAATAAAGAAGTAATCCCAAACTGATGTAAACTGTTTCTTCTGAGGCCTCTTCCCTATCTTTGAAATATTCTTGCCTGCTGTTCTTGAGTGTTCTGGGGATGTTGGGTGTTAAAAGTTGTCTTCTGTATTCATGTCCTCAGATTTCTCAAAGGACCTCTAAGAGTATAACTTCAAATTCCACAAGCCCGTGAATACTTGGTGATAACATGAATATACTTATTGGCTGAGTATAATTGAATCAGTACATATTTGAGGAAATAATTTGAGGAAATAAGAGTTTCTGTACTTCTGGGTCAGTTATTTTTGTATATATATAATATATATATTATATATTATATATTATATATTATATATTATATATTATATATTATATATTATATATTATATATTATATATTATATATTATATATTATATATTATATATTATATATTATATATTATATATTATATATTATATATTATATATTATATATTATATATTATATATTATATATTATATATTATATAT
>PVJX010024450.1:0-28091 GCA_004027295.1 Dolichotis patagonum
TGAAGTAACAACACTTTTACCAAGATTAGGCAAGACTAGGAAGGGATTCCTAGAAGATTGCCTTTCCACTATAACAAGAAGGAAAGAGGAAATGAGTGGTGGAATGCAAATATTTTGAAGATTTCATGAAGAAATATTGCATCCTTATGACTCCTTGCTATTTTCTGAAGTGGATTTCAGTGTATTTGTTAAGGGGGCTAGGGGAACAGGTTTGTCAAGGTGAAAAGCATTTGAAACAATTTGGTAAAGCAAGAAAGTATGCTAAAACCTCAAAGAAATGGAGAAAATATTTTGGACTATTTATGCCTTTAAATACACATAGAAAGTGTTTACTAAGTTTATAGGAGATGAACAGCTGAATGAATAATTATCACCAATGTTGAAGTTGACCATTGTTTGTTTGTGTGTTTGTTTTTGAGACAAGATCTCCAGGATGGCCTTGTACTCATGGTGCAGCCCAGGATGGTCTTGAACTTTCTGTGATCCTTCTGTGTCAGCCTCTACACTGCTGGTATCACAGACCTGTGCAGTCATGCCTGGTGAGTTGACTGTTGGTTGTAAAACACAAAATTATGGTGGAATAACACACTAGATTTTTAAGCGTGACCTTATCCAGTAAGACTCAGTCATGAAGTAGAAAGCAGGTCTACAGGAGGGAGTTGGTGTTTTGCCAGGCAGGAGGGCTAACAGTAGAATGGAATGAGGGTATTTAGGGTATTGTTTAAGTGATGAACCACTATCATGGGGAGAGAGTAAGGAATACTAGAGGGTGCTGGTGGACAGGACCAGAGATTCTGAAAAATTAGCATATGGAGGGCATACATCGGGAGGAGTGGAGACTGAAATAAGAGAGGAGAGCCATATTTCCAAGTGCAGGACAGCATCTGGTGGGAAGGCCTGGGCTGTGACTGTACTAGAAGTGATAGAATATTTCTGAATCTTCTGCAACTTTTGTTCAAATGCTTTGATGCATTTTAAGCAGTTTTTTCTTCTATGCTAGCCCATTAAATATGTGTTAGTTCTTGCCTCATTTTATCCATCTGAAAAGAGGTAAAAATATTCATTTCAGAAAGAGAGAAAAACAAACTTAGAAAAATCTCTGTAGTTCAGTCCATCAAGATTATGAATGAGACGCTTCCTACATGAGATGATAGCATCCAGCTAAAGGCAGGTGGCTGCACAGCATCTGTGATTGCAGAGCTCAAATTCTTGGTGCCAGCTGTTCAGTTCTCTACCTAATGCACACTGGTCACCTGTTGGAAGCCTTGTGCTTTCCTAGTGTCCCTCACCCTGGCATTACAGAATGTATCCTTTACTCAAGACCAGAGAGCCACAGCTATGCTTGAACAACTCTTCCCTCTTCCAACATAACAACATGCTTCCTCCTCCAGACTCCAGTGCCTCCCTCTCAGGAGCACGGACAAATCCCCCTCCCACATGAGAACTTGGGCAGAGATGTGTAACAGGTACCTAACAACTTTTGTTCAGGACCATGGAGTTCAAAAGCCTTTAAAAAACCCTGGGACCAGAAGCATGAGCTCTTAGAAAGGCAGGAGAGCACAGTGACCTTTCTACTCCTTGGGTGTCTTTTCCAGTAGGGAGTAGGATAGAAATCAATTGCTTACCTTGTCCCCAAAATAAAGCACACAACATAGAGTAAACAGGTAGATGAGGAATCTTTCCAGAGAGATTACTCTTCATGTCATTGTCAGTCCAAACTGCCTCCCACACTGAAACCTTCTCTAGCCTACTAAATGTAGCATGAGTATCTTCCCTTTGTCCACCAGGGTCCCCAGCAGGAAGAAAAAGCAGATCTTGGGTCTCAAAGGAGATGTGAGAAAGGAAATTTTGCAAGTTGGTTAACTATCACAGGACTCCTTACAGGAACACAAACCTGTCCCAAAATTCTAATTAGGTAATAGGGACATATAGGGTCTTGTTGTCAAGGTAATACATTTTTAGACAAGCAGTCTCAAAAGGTAGAGTTTGTCTCTTAGCAAAGGACATGCACTGACCTTGCAAATTTGGACTGTGCTGTCTCTTAACTGCCTCTGTGGGCTGCCTTCTGCAGCTGGAACCCCTTGAACAAGAGTTGGTTCCATAGAGAAGTTTTGGGCATTAACATCTACTCTCTGAAGGTGAGATTCATTCTCCATACTAAGGTGGCAACCCAGCCATACACTTTGTGCCACATCTCTTTCATATCCATGGCTTCTTCTAGACAACACTCTACACAACACCAATGACATGCCCCACGATTGACACAACCCTCCACAATTGTACCACAGTGAGTGGTACAACAGGGAATTACAAAAACTTTCTCTCCAAGTAGTTCTTTATCTCCTCTTTCTACCATCCGTCAGCTAACGGGTTTTCCTTTTTTCGTTTTCTTTCAAGTACTGGGGATTAAACTCAGGTCCTTCACATTGACCTACAACTCTATCCTTTTGTTTGTTTGGAGACAAGGTCTTGCTATACTGCTAAGTTGTCCAGGTTTCCCTGCATTTAAAACCCCCTCTTAAATTTACTAAATTGGCAAGAGTTAGAGAAGGGTAAGAAGAAACAGAGCTAGAAACTAAGATGGAGTAAGGCTTCCTTCTCATTGTGCACCCCAGCTTATTTTGGAAAGGTCATTCAGGTGCCCACTGGCATGCATGTATCTGATAATTCTTTCATCCCCTGTACTTACTGGAGATAAGCACAGATTTAGGAGCAAGGTGTAGCTTACTATATGACCCATAGCCAGTGTTAAATACTTCTAAGCCATCATTTCTCTCTTGATGAGTGATCCATGGCCATGGGAACAAGAACAAGCTGACTGTTTGGGAGTCACATCCTATGAGGTCTCCATTCCTGATTTTTCACCTAATGATTTACTCAGCTCTTCAAAGACATTCAAATGATGAATGTGCAATATTATTAAATATGTAGCAAAAGCAGACATTAATCTTCCTGGGCTTTGTTTGGTACAGGAGTCTGAACTTCTCTGTAAGGCATAAATGCTGTCTTTCTAGATCTTGAATGTGGGAGCTAGAGTGAAGACTGGAATGAAGGTAGGAAGAATTAAATTGCCACTTACCTCTCCTTATTTCTGTGTATGAAGGGTATGTCAGCTTGTTATAATGGTTGTTTCCCTTTCTTTCTTTCCAGAGAGATTCCTGGGCTACCAATTTCTTATTTATGGCAAATAACTGTGTTGTGACTCTTTTGTCTAGCAGGTGCTTCACTTAACACTTGAGCAGCATTGACTGAGATGAGATGCATAAGGAGGAGTGTGTATTCATCTGGTTGCGTATGGTAATCTCAGGGAAACATGGGGCCACAGCCCCTTTGTCATTAATTATGCGGGAAACTTGCCTGTTACATGATCTGTGGGAGCACTTGAAGTCTCCTATGTGTTTTCCTGACCACAGGAAAAAGACCACAAGCAAGCTGTGCCTCAAATAAGGACAATGCTCTATGTTTTTAGAACTGGAAGCTGGGTTATCAGGTGATTTACAAAGGGTCCCAGGCATGAAATGTCCATGCAAAAAGTATTCTGCTAATAAAAACAAGACCTATGTACTATTTTTGGAATTACACAGATGTGCTGTACTTCATTCTTGTCAGGCACTGGCAGCCTAGATTAGATTGTATGCATTTAGAAAAAAGAGAATCATCATTAGGAATAATGGAGAAATTTCCATTTCTCCCTACTGAGACATTCCTACCACCCCTTCCCTGGCTTTCCTCCTTTTCCACTTACTGAACCCCCAGTCTCTTTACTATCAGCCCCATTTACCATGAACATTCTGCCTGTGAAGTCTGTGTGATCGTTTTCTCCTGTGATGAAGGTATCCAGCCATGCATCAAGCAGAATCCATGTGGGGTGAGGATTTACTTTCCCTTCTTGCCTACCCAGCAATGAGGATTCATAGTTGAACATTGAACTCATTTCTGAGTGATTGAACTCCCCAGACAGAAATATCTGTCAGCAGCACTGGCCTTGCTCTCTGGCTTTGTCTCGTCTGTGTGATGACTCACCTCAGCAATATCTGCAAAATCCTCTCCTGAAATTCCTTCAGTTCTGCATGCAGTAGACACTATCTACTTTTCTAATATTTAAAAAGTTGCTATTTTTAGAAAAATATTCTTGTCCCTGATCCTATCCCAAGTTAGACTGTCTTGCCATGGATGGAAGGTGCGGAAAAGTGACATGGGTCATAATTTTTATGGTACTATCTTTGAATCTAGTTTATTTCCAGTGACCTCCATAATACTTAAAGATAGGTAGATTTTATTTTTCCTTTTCTCTGAGCCAGTTAATAGAATGTTCTCCTTCCAACCTAGGTTTTATATGATCTTTTCTTTTGTTGTCCTCTGACCTTACCCTCCTTACCACTCACAGAGCCAGGAGTTCACTGCACCAGAGCCTGTCATTGCAAAGGAAAAGGGAAAGTGAGGGCCAGTCAGCCTCAAGGCTAAGTCAGGAATTGGGCGAGGTACTTCTCTGCATCCCAGCCTCCATCAGCAGAGGAAAAGTTCTCTGGAGATCAAGTGAAAGATACTTTCCAAGAAAATATTCAAAGTCATGGTGATTTCTCTTTACTATTTTACATTTCGGTGCTTACTCCCCATAGACTTCCAGTTCCGTCTGTAGTATATTATTATGGCTAAAGTGTGTGATGCTGGAATCAATTCATGGTGCAATGCTAGGATCAAGGGCACTAGCATTAAGGGTGCTAATGCTACCTGCCCTAAGTCACCTGGATAAAATATAAGACATACAAAGAGTTGTGGTCATCCCTCATTGACTTGCTTTTACTGTCTTCTCCCTGACATGAACTGTTTCTCCTTGGCAGTGCCCCTCTGCCAAACCACCCTGCCACAGAGCCAGACAGTTATGGACTGAAACCTCTACATACTGTGAGTCAAATAAACCTTTTCCCCTTTAAATTAAGGTATTGAGTATTGTGTCTCAGCAATGAGAAAGGTAATTGAGACATACATGTAATGCCTCTTTCACTTACTGTCCTGGACAAGGAGTGGGGAAATTTGGGGCATATGATGCCCCTGTAATCACATCTTCTCTGCTCCATACCTGCAGAAAGCTGACACTTCTGAGGGAAAGATTGGGAAACTGAGTGGTTCAAGATCTAGTAACCGGCTCTTCTTGGGTTTAAGTTTTTAAAATCCAAAAATGTTACATTGTGGTTTTTTTGTTTGTTTGTTTTCACATTTGTTGTCTACTTCTATGCTTTTGTCATCATTCCCTGCAGAGCAGAAATTTTACTCAATCTGCTCCGAGAAGCTAGAAAGCCAGATGAAAAGTAAGAGAAAAATAGGCCATGAAAATGAGAAAAAAGTTTTTCATAGGTACCTGAAAAAGTGAGAAGGTACACAGAGGACTCAGAAGAAGAATGAGGATGAACTCCTATATCCCTAACTCATGAGACTTATTTCCCTCACCTCAGAGCTGTCATTCAGATTCCCTTTCCAGTATGTCCTACTCAGTCCCAGGCTGTTCCAGAGACCTAGACTTCTATGAGACAAGACAGGAAGAAGGATAATACAGAGATTAATTATCTTTCCCAAAGATACCATGGCGTCTTATAAGTTATCTGTCTTAAGCATAGAAAATAGTAGCCTTGGTTATATCAGGTTAAGGTCGGTGCAAAGGCAGTGGTGTGGTTGTAAAGCATTTCATTATGACTAGACTCTGAGAGGTCTAGCAGTTGTGATTCAAGATTCAATGGTCAATAATATTAACTGTAAGCCCCACATAAAAGCAGTGCTGCACAATTCCAAACTGCTTTCACCTACTCTTCCAGATGATCACAACAATGCCATGAGATTTGTAGACACAGTGATTGTCTTAGTTACTGTTTGCATTACTGTGACAAAATATCAGACACCCAAAATTAAGGAGTAAAGGTTCATTTCAGCTCATAGTTTGTATGTATATGTTTCAGTCCACAGTCAACTGTTTCCAAGGCAGAGAAGAATGGCAGAGGGGCATAACAGAGGAAAAACAGTCCACAGCATGGCAGACAGAAGGCTTCAAGCAGCATTCCCTTTTCCCTTCTATCCCACCCAAGCTACAAGTCTTTTGGGTGGTGCCATCCATACCCAGGGTGGATCTTCTCATTAACCACACCTAATTAACCCACTTATTGGTAAACTAATCCGTGGGCTGATTTAGTACCATGTGCCCTTAATCCCAGTTTCACACACCCTAGACTCAGTCATCTCTGAAAAGTCCCACCCAACCAGGTTGGGTAACATCCCAACCCTGTTGCCCAAAAGACTCATACACATCCCTTTATGCCAAAGCCCTAAAGGTTTTAGCATTGCTGAAAAGTCCAAATCCACAGTCTCTGAGATTTAAGGCAGACTCTTAGCTGTTATTCCCAGTGCAAAAGAAAACACTTCTAACATACAGTGGCACACAATGAATATTTCCATTTCAAATGACACAGATAGAAGAATGGAAAGGAATGAAGCCAAAGCAAGTCTAAAATCCAGCAAGGCAAATATTATGTCCTGTATTTCCATGTCCAACATGAGGGCAATCCACAAGATGTGACCTGCAAAGGGCTTGTGTGTCTGTGCCCTACAACATTACTGGAGGTTGAACCTCTCACAGCTCTTCTCTTGGTCTTTAGCTTTCCTCAGATGATCCACATTCTTGGCTTCTCAAAAGGTTCTGAGGTCTGTGCTGTACATTTTGCTTCACACTCACAGCTTCACGTACTGTCCTCTCTAAGGCACACTGCCCGGCCTCCCAGACCTTCTTCTAAAACTTGACTAGAAACCTTCCAGAACCAACAGTTTTTACATTCTGCATGTGACTAAAACCAGCACTCTGTGGATGGTGCCAGTGTCTGCCACCAGCTAGAGCAGTAGCCAGGCTTCCTTCCCCTTGGCTGTGGGACTTGAGTGCCTGTATTGCTGAGCACTATAAACCAAATCCTGAGGAAAAAAAAATTCTCCAGGCCACTACCATTCTGGAACATGGTGTTCTAGAACTTTCTTTTCAAATCAAAGACTTTCACCTTAGTAATTTTAAGGTTACAAAAGGTTACAAGATGCTTCTTGTGATGTACTCAGGCCATATTTTCTATTGTCCTCTTCTAACATGTTTGGAGTTTTATTGCTAAGTTATTCAGCAATCAAGTTCTCATCCTTCCATTTTTCAGGCCACAATTTTACAGAGCTTTCTTTCTGGCCAAACTCAAAATATTTTTGAATCATTCTGCTGAGCTCTTTGCTCCTGATTCTCAACACAGATCTGGCTGAAAGCCCTCAACAATATCAGTGCTGCCACCTCAATTTCAAACTGCCTGACAATTTCCTCTACAAGGCTAAGGAGTCCGCTGCTCTTAATCTCACTCTCAGGCAAAGTCTCTGGACAAGGGTAAATTGCATAGAATGCAATTTGATGCGCTCTATGTGCATCAAATTTTTTTTATGATGAATAAAAAATATTTTATTCATCATCACTAAACACAAACCTGTCTTCTAGATCTGATATTTTCTATGTATTGAATTTCAGTCTGTGAATATTTTTGAGTTAAATGTGCTTCTTGTATGCACAGTATTGTTGGATCTTATTTCATGATCCATTCTATCAGTCAATTTCTTTTGACTGGTGAGTTGAGACTATTTACATTGATTGTTATGACTGACATGTACTGATTTATCCTGTCATGTTATTTTCTTGTTATCAGTTTCCTTTATTTTCTCTCTGTTTAATTTCATGAGTTATCTGCTAGATTTATTTTTGGGGGGTTATTGAGCTATAGTATTCGTTATCTTTTTCTATAATATACTTAAGAAAGTTTCAGAGTGCTGGTTCAGTGGTTATGAATTTCTTAATGTTCACTTTGTTGTGAAATTATCTTATTTCTTCATCAGTTGTGAAAAATAGTTTTATTGAGTACATCATTCTTGTTTGGAGGTTGCTTTCTTTTAGGATATAAAATATTTCTCTTCAAGTTATCCTTAATTTCAGGGTTTGTGTTGAGAAGTCTGCTGTGATTCTAATGTGCTTTTTGTTATAGGTGATTTTTTTCTTTTCTTTTCAGCTCTTAATATGTTTCTCTGGTATTGAATTTGTGGAATCTTGACTATCATATACCTTAATGTAGTTTTTTTGGATAACAGCTGATTGGAGTTCTATATGCCTCAGTTACTTATGTTAACTTTTCCCCCCATATTTTGGAAGTTTTCTACCACTACTTCTGTAAACATCTTTCTTAATACATAATTTGCACTATCTCCTGTTTTGTCATTGGCTCTGATCATTCTTATGTTATGCCTCTTGGCATCATCTAGCAGATGTTGAATTAATTTTTCATAATGCCTTGTTATGTTTTAAAAAATATTTAATTCATCATCACTAAACAAAAACCTGTCTTCTAGATCTGATATTCTTTCCTTATATTGGTTCTCTCTGCAATCTGTGTTTTCAATAGAGTTTTCATTCCTTTGGATACTATTCAAAACTATTTCATGGATTCCATTTTTCCCCTTATGTGGGATTCTATCTTTTCTGTAAAGTCCTCTATTTTTTATCTGTATCTACTCTAGACTCACTAGATGTGTAATTTACTATTGTCATCATCTCTGTAGTTATTTGAGGAATTATTTCTGACTTAATTTTTTCTAGAGCCTCATTCATTTGCTTTATTATCTAAGCTGTTAATACTGCAGAGAGTTCAGGTCAGTGACTTTCAAATTGATCTACTTCATTGCTCCCCAAGTTTGCCTTTGTGAGCTGGAAGTCGAGTTGCATCTATCTTCTCATTTTCTATTTGTTAAGGTGAATTTCTGCATTGATGTTTGTAAATTGCTTATGGTAAGTAGTTTTCTTGCTAGTAATGAGAATTCAGGAAAAGACTAATACTCCAAAATGTCTTCCAGGTGTAGCTGCCTTTTGGCTCTGCGGTCATCTATGAGATACTATCTCTTCAATATTTGGAGATGAAGAGTTGTTGGATATTTATCCCAGCCTTTTATTCTTTGGTACTGGCCTACAGTGCCAGTTTATGACACTCAGGCAATCACAGTCTTGTCATGTAAGGAAGAATAACTAATTAGAGCAACTATGTCCCTTGGCTGAAGTAATAAAGTCAGTAGTAATGAAAACCTCAAACACAGCCTACAAAATGACAAATTGTGATAAGTATTAGCCACTTTTAATTATCTGAAGAATATTTATAGTTATATAACAAAATCTAAAACAAACCAGAAAATTGTGTAGTGTAAGTATGACCTCAATATAGCAATTTTACCCTCAGGGGAGAAAAGCAATTAGGGGGAAAATATAGAAATAAAATAATAGATAGAGATTAGATGCAGGCCTGCAGGACAAAAGAAGATTGTGAATGCTTTGGGAAACTGGTGCAGACAAGAGGGGAAAAAGAGGGAAAAGACAGAAATAAGAATACAAAAAACAACAATGCAAAAAGTGGAAACAATGTTCACACTCATATAAAAGCAAGAAAAAATAATCAAGAAAGAGAGAAACAAAATGAAAGACAGGAATTTAGAAGAAAAAATATTGTTTTCTTCAGAGTGTGTCTCTGCTGTCACTGGTAGGTACAGGGGGCAAACAGAGTCCAGATTCACACTGAATAATCCCTGAAAACCAGCAGTAGATTACAGTGGAGTGGCAGATAAACCCAGCAAGGCCAATCACTTTTTCTTACAGAACATCTGAACCAGAATAACTCACTATCCACAACTGTCTACAGCAAGAACTGATCAATTCCACTAATGCATTTGTCCTTGGAGGCCTTGGTGATCTACAGTGGTAACTGTGTGTCCACAGGTTTGAACCATGACTTCTACATGGGGAGTCTAGGTTTAGAGAGAAAGTATCTCTTGCTACCTCCTTCTTCTGTGCTGAGGCCTATCTCTTCACTCTCTCTGTAGGATCCAATGCTTGTTTCATACCTATGTTGGATTCAGGGACCTACTTTCCTCCTTTTCATCCTCATGTTGCTATGTTCTGAACTCCAAATCTCAGAAAGGCTGTTTCTCTGCTGCTTAACACTCCACCACCTTCCCAGAAGTCACTCCATACCCTTAGTCCCAGCATTACATGACCCAGACCCAGCCAACTCTGAAAAACCACATCTATGAGCACATGAGGTTTTGGTAGTACATCCAGGAACAATCTTTAACAGTACTGTCAATGGAAAGGCATAAAAATGTAGAGAAATTAATAGTTTACTGAAAAGCTGTACCTTGGAACTTTCTTCCTACCATGTCTCTGTTTTTCAACTTATAAAAGTACAGTAGGTATTAATGATCTTCTGGAATTCCACATGATCCACTGTGATTTTACTCTTTCTGTTTCTAATTGCATGGATTTGAGCCTTTACTTTCCTGTTTTTGATGAGGTTGGCTAAAGATTTAGCAGTCTTATTTAGTCATTCAAAGAACCAACTCTTTGATTCATTGATTCTTTGTATTGGTTTTTAGTCTTGATTGCATAAATTTATGATCTTATTTTTATGAGTTTTGTCATTGTATGGGTTTTGGGTTGGGTTTGTTATTCTTTTTCTAGAAGTTTGAGGTACAATGTTAGGTTCTTTATTTGAGCTCATTCTGTGTTACTCATGTGAGAATTGATCCCTATAAATTTCACTCTTAAAGAATGCTTTTATTGCATCCCATATGTACCAGTATGTTATCATTTAATTGTGGATCGTGTTTAATTTTTTCTTTAATTTCATCTGTGATCCACTGGTTGTGCAGGAGGATATTACTGAGTTTCCAGGTATTAATGCATTTTCTCTTATTTCTTTTGCTATTGATTCCCAATTTCATTACACTGTGGTCAGAGAATGTGCATGGGAAAATTTTAATTCCTTTGCATCTACTTAAGCATGTCTTATGGGCTAGTGATTTATTTTGGAGAATGTCCCATGTGCAACTGAGAAGAATGTACATTTTGATATTGTGCATTGAAACATTCTATAGACATCTTCTAAGTCCATTTGTTCATAGGACAAAGTTCATAGTTCATAGTTTCACTTTCAAAGTTCAAAGTTCATAGCTCATAGTTTACTTCAGGCATTTCTTCCTTGATTTTTTGTCTTGTTAATCTATTTATTTGTGCGAATGAGTTATTTAGGTCCCTCAGTACAATTGTGTTAGCACTTGGATTTTTAATGACCATTAATACTTGTTTTGTATAGTTGAATCTATTGTTATTTGGTGCATATATATTTCTGGTTGTTATCTCTTCTTCTTCTTGGGATTTTCATTTAACAATATGTAGTGACATTCTTTACCTCTTTTGATTGGTCTTGGCTTGAAGTTTTTTTTTTTAATTTTATTTAAAGAGAGAAAAAAAAGCAATACAGAAAAAAGGGTAGAAACAATACAGAACCTCAAAAAAAAAAAACATAAAGAAATCACTAGTTGACAAACCACATACTGTCCTCCCAGAAATAGCTGTTCATGTTACAAAATTAAGGCATACAAAGTGAACACACAGTGGGGCTGCAAACAGTTACAACAAAACAGGATGGACTAAAGCCAATTGAGACAGTATAGTGAAGTTGGCATAGAATATCACAGCAGGTCACCAGGACAACAGTAATAGGCAACATTATATATCTCATTGTCTTCACAATAGTTGTTGATCTACTAGGTACAGAAAAATCAAAGAAATACACATTATAGAACACATCAACACAGAGTATTGAATAGAGCAACACCATTACTAAAGACAAAGCAAAACGGCGATAAAAATATCTGCCTTCAGAGATAGTAGGAGGAAACTCCCGCAACTTGCTGTACCAAATATGGTCACTTACTAAGAGATACCCAGATCCCTGGATCCCAATTGTTAACGGGGGGGAGGGGGACGTGGTATATTTGATTCTAAGCCCGTGCCCTAGTAGGCAGCAGGCTGGTTGCTGGTTGGCTCAGTGCCCTAAGTTCCAACATGGCGCGGATCTCAGGAA
Source organism: Dolichotis patagonum (assembly GCA_004027295.1). Lineage (NCBI taxonomy): Eukaryota > Metazoa > Chordata > Mammalia > Rodentia > Caviidae > Dolichotis > Dolichotis patagonum. Next base: position 11,964 of record PVJX010024450.1, read on the forward strand.
AAGCTCTTGCTTCTTATTTCCCCGCACTGGGGTTTCCGTGGCTTGCCAGACCACCGTCACTTACCAGGGCGGCAGGCAGGTTGCTGCTTGGCTCCGTGCCCTAAGTTCCAACATGGCGCTGATCTCAGGAAACGCTCTTGCTTCTTGTTTCCCCACCCTGGGGTGGCCGCGGCTTGTTGGCTTGAAGTTTACATTGCCTGAAAATAAGATAGCTACCTCTGCTTCTTTTTCAGGTTCATGTCACATGGAATATTGCTTTTCATCTTTTGACTGTTGTGTATGAATTTCTTTTTGAGTTAAGTATGTCTCTTTAAATACCATATTCTTGGATCTTATTTTTTTTTTAATCTATTCAACCAGTCTGTTTCTTTTGAGTGGTGAATTGAGACCACTTACAATGATTGTTATAAGTGATATATATTGATTTATTCCTTTCATATTATTTTCCTATTTTTGGTACCCTGTATTTTCCCTCCATTTAATTGCTTACCTTGCCTGGTGACTTCTATTCATGTTCTTGGAATTGTGGTCATCTTTATCTCTTTCTAGAATATCTTTCAGAATATTTTGTAGAGCTGGTTTGGTGGTCATGAATTTCTTCAGTTGCTCTTTGTAATGGAAATATTTTATTTCTCCATTAATTCTGAAATAGTTTTGCAGGGCGGATGAATATGAGTTGGAGGTTGTTTTCTTTTAGAGCTTGCAGTATTTCACTCTAAGGTCTCCTTGACTTGTGGGCTTGTTTTGAGAAATTTACTGTGATTATAATGGATTTTTCTTAACAAATTATTTCTTTTCTCTAACTACTTTCAATATCCTGGTCTTGTGCAGAACTTCTGAAAGTTTGATTATTATTTGCCTCCATGTAGATATATTTTCATTGTGGTTATTTGGAGTTCTATATGCCTCCCTTATTTGTATGTCAAATTCTTTATCCATGTTTGGGAAGTTTTCTGCAATTACTTCTCTGAAGAGGTTTCTATGGCATTTGCATTGTCTCTGGATTTCTCATTGACTCCAATCAATCTTATATTATTCTTTGATTCACCTTGCAGCAGTTGGATTTATTTTTCATGTTCTCTTGCTGTATTTAATATATCTTTATTTTCATCATTGCTAACTGCAATGCTGTCTTCTAAATATGACATATTATCATGACCTTTTTCAATCTGTTGCATATAATTTCAATGAAATTTTTGATATACCTGTTTGGATCTGTTTCATGGTTTCCATTTCTTTCCTAGGTTGGACACTCATTGTTTCTATAATTTTCTTAAGCTCTTCTTTTTTTTTCTAAATCTGTTTCTACTTTAGATTCATCAGGTATGTGTTTCCTTTTGATTGTCATTTCTGTTTTTTATTTAACATCATAGATTATTTTTCTATACCTTGTAGCATTTGGTTTTTTTTTTTTTTACTTTTGCTGCTATCATTTAGAAAGTTCTAATGTGTGTCTTTTGGTTTCTTTTAGTTTCATTGTGATTTGGGCTTCTTCTAGATGGGCTAGAGATCTGGGGTTGCATTTTGCTTCTGAGACTTGAAATTTTCTATTTTGTACTTTGTTTTATATTCTATGTTGGTGTGTGTACTTTTTTTATGTTAAAAAAATTCATCTCTAGTATTGTGGATTCCCTAGTAAATGTCTATTCCTCAGAGACATCTTCTAGGTGTAAGTGGCTTGTGGTCTTTGTGTCTCTCACAAGAACCTACCTTCCCAGTTTATTAAGGATGTGAGTTCACTATCTATTTGATTCTGCACTCTGTCCTTTCATAATGGACTATGATGATGGCTATTACCCAAGGAAATCACAGTGCTGTCATTCAAGAGAGGAAAACTGATTATAATATGTATAACCTCCTGGTAAATTAGTACATTTAACAATAGCAATAACATCCTGCACTACCTAGCAACTGACCAACTTTGGTAACTATAAATTTGGTATCTTTAACCATAAGAGCAAGCTCTAAGTTATATAATGAATTCCCATATATATATCAGGAATGTATATGCTATAAATTTCCCTTTGTTAGGTTGATTTTACCTGCTGCTCTGTGGGCCCCTGCAGGAAACAGTGACCTGCTGTTGGTGGGCCACTCCTACCAGCACTCCCAGTGCTACTGTCCTATCATATCTCACATCAACATTTGGTAGAAAATGTCCACTGTTCTGTTCTGTTATTAATTAAGTTTCACAGAACATCAGAGCACTGATCAAATGTAAATTTTGATACTATTCATTTGAACCTTTCATTGTAGAGCTCTGTTCTTTAGGAAAGATTGGTTCTAAAAAAGTGACAATATTAGTAATGGTGGCATCTTATGGAGAAAATAATTGTTAATGCAGTTGGAGACTACTATCCAGCAGCTCTGAGCAGGATTTAAAATTAACTAATTGGCTTTCTATATTTATCTGTGAGTCTGTCCTAGGCCTCTGTCCCTTGCCTGGCGACAGGAACTGATTCATAATAAGTGAACCTCTATGAATCACTGGTCCTAGCTGAGGCCTGTAGTGGCCTGTGAAGCCAGCGATATCTCAAAGGGCAAGATAAGCCCACAGCTGCAGACACTTGGTTCAAATGTCAATTAAGTGGATAGAGACTGCAGCTGCAGAAATTACTCCTACAGTCTCACTCCTACCATGTCTTCATGATAAGACAGTTCTACTGAATTGACTTGATTCATTATTTGGAGATGTCCTTGAAGCGACTCCCAAGGTCCTGTTCATTGCCTGTGCTTTCCTCAGTTTCCCCACCCTTTGTTGTTGGACCTAATAAAAGTGGACAGTCCAGAGAAGTCTTTGTCTTAGCCCTCAGAGTCTTGAGCTTAGCTAAAGGATTTTGACCCTCCTGGAGCCCTAAAATCATACCACTTGTCTCATTTTATTTAAACCTCTGCCATACACTCAGTTTGGAGATGGGGATCTAGGTTAGACCTGATAAATGCTATGTTGAATAGTGCAACCTATTTCTGCATTGTTGCTAAAATCAAGATTAGAGTGTGAAAACCGTTTCTCATTCTATTTCTTAGAAAATAGCAAGCATTGGTTATAAATGAGTAATGGAGTTTTCTGTGTTCACCTTTAAAGTGAACATGAAATTACCTTCTCAACTTTTACTTAAAAATCCAAATAAAGAAAGCTTTTCTGGGCAGATTCTTAGATTAAAATTTCAGATAGTCATATTCTGCTGATGCAGGAGGATGCAGAACTTCAGATCTTTATCACTATTTATGCTCATTTCCATAGGATTTCAGTCTTTGAGGAACAGGTCAAGTACTATATAAGAGGCTTTCAGAAACTTAACATTCCTTTTCAGTTCAGCCTGGGAACAATGGACAAGCCTAATCCAGAGACACTTCAAATGGGGAGATTTTATGACTAAGTATTGAGGACTTGGTTATCTGATTAAGCTGGTCTCAGCCCCTGAGTTACAGGATTTGAGATTTTATCCTGCAACACCCCTACCACACCCAAGTAGATGATCTTTGAGCTTTGATGGAAGTTCTCATCTTTACTCTGTCTTCTGACCTGTTGAAACTATTCCCTCAGGCTGCTTTTGTAAGCTTTCATTGCTAGCAAAAGGAGTGACTTTTATGCATTCACCTCATAGAGGAGATCCTGGAAAGCCAGCCTGGGCTGGTTGTAAGTCTTGTCTCTATGCTCATCACTGACTGGGCATGTGATCCTAACCATATCACCTCTCATTCTTACCTGAAGACTGCTGGTCTCATCAGGTTTGAGTAGATGCTGAGTGAGAAAGAAGTCTGTAAACTGCTGTCAAAGCATTAGAAGGCTGTACGTTAGGCAAAGAAAGATAAAAATTATCATGTGAGTTGAAAGCATGGTAACAGTTTGTTAACATGCTCTAAGTAGAGACAGAATACCATTTGCTGAAAGAGTCCTGATGCAGGCCAGGTTTATTTCAGAGATGGCCACTCTTTATCCTCTGTGAAGTTTGCATCTCTGAGGTCACAGTGAAGAGAATATGATGAGTGCACTCCCTGTCTATCTCCCTTTCCTCTCCGAGATTAACACTGCAATGCCCTTAAGGATTTTAGACAGTATAGTCTGATTTAGGATTCATATAAGACTTGGTGACAGAGGGCGGGCAGAGGATGACAAAAATCATGTTTTTAGTTTGGGAACCGATGGGATAGTGATGCCTGAGATTTGCTTAGCTATTCCAAGGAGAAAAGCAGGATTAGGCTTTGTTTTTATTGAATCTGAAATGTGTAACAATCACTGAGAGGATCAGACTCACTAACACTGAGATCAGGGATATTCAGGAGTTCTAAGCTTCAGACACAGGCTGTGACCTTGAGACATTTCCTTAATCTATCTGGATTTTCTCATCAGTAAAATTTCCTATCCTGACTTTCATGGAAACTTTGTAAATGCTTGCAGTACAAAGATCTCTTCTATTGGGTCAAAGACAGCACTATGAGTTTTAGAAAGTTAAAAGTAACCTCAACAATCACCATCAGTCTTATCTAATTCTCAACAATTTCATCATTCCAAGAAAACTTCTATCACAACAATATAAAGCCTCTTGGACCAAAGTTGTATTTTTTGCTTTAATCTCTTTTAAATCCAATTATATAACATTCCTATTCTATGAAGTAGGCATAATAATTTCTACTCAGACTTCCCAATAAGGACAATGAGCTTTAAGAATTAAGGATATTGTCTAAGGATACGTAAATTAAGAATTACTTCAGAATAGTCTTGCTAAAACTTTTCAATCCTCTCTAATGAAATACTGCTGCATTTTTAATAATGAATTGACTTGCTTAAAAATAAAATAAAGTGAAATAATAAACCTTGTTAGCATTTGCAGCTTTCTTTGATTCTTCTGAAGAAAAGATAGACTGTCATACCATGGCCCCAATTTCACTACAAGAGTTAAAGGGAACTCCCAGTTTCCTGTTTTAAGTTAAAATGAGCAGCAGTGTTGCTGTTTCTATGTTTCCAATTTTAGTGCATTCTTTTTTACCAAAATGTTTTAGCTCTGAATTGAAAACATGGGCTATAATATTTAACTAACTTGGAAACTTCTCATTTCTTTATTTTCAGAGTAAGTGCAACCACATTTACCTCAGAGGCTAATTGTATGTATCAACTATTAGTAGCAATTTATAATCAAATGTCTAAATTTTGTCCCCCCTCTGCCACTCACATGCTCACAGGGATTGCTTCCATGACAAGAGTTAAGCTGACATAGAATTGGAATTTATTCAATGTACGCATTTGACTTTGTTTTATCAAGAATTACATGAGAAGGCTGAAAAGCTAAGTATCAGGTAACATTTAATTCAGGTTTATATTAATAGTTCTATCACTGAGAAGATGTGATTGTTTGAGTCAGAATAAGAAGCTGGCAGGTGACAATGATACAGTGATTTATGAAGACAGCATGTCTACAGCTGGCTCTATTAGAAAGCACACAGAAACCCACCTGGCCTAAAAATAAGGAAACTGGGTCTGGAGATATGTATTGACCCGTATATAGGAGTTAGCCTGCAAATTAGTGAAACACTGGTTCTGAAAGGACCTCTGTCTTGGAGATCAGTCTCACATGTGTTTTAGTTTTAGCTTTGAAAGCACATTGGGAGTACAGTTAAGGAAGTTTTATTTTCTCTGAAAGATTAGAAAACACAAAAGTGAACTCATAAACGTCTGATTTGGATGAAAACTTATTAAAGTTTTTAAGTTTGTTTTTGATTATTACTTTTGGAAGTAAAGACATGTAATCCTCATCACATATTCGTATCTCCTGGATATCTCCGTGTATCCTACCATTCTCTAGCCCTCTTGCATGTAACAAAAGGTGAAAGACTATTTGGATCATGGGTTCAGAGTAAGAGGGACACTTTCAGGGAAAAGCAGAGGAAAACAGAGGAAAGCTCCCAGAGAGCCCTCTGGCTCACTTCCCCTACTCCGGAGCTCTAGAAGACAACCCACTTAGATGCTGTCATTTCATGATTTGAACACTTACATTATTGCTTGGCAGGTGTTTGTCTGGAGACCCCTTGACCCATCAGGACTTTGAAGAAGTGAGACCCGAGGCACTGATTTCAGGGATTTAGTGATATTGCTATAGTCCTTAGCCTGACCTGGAATTTTTTATCTTGTTATAAAAGTTATTCACTGATGAAAAATATGTTCATAGCCAAAATTTCCATCCACAACCCAACTGTTAAGAAACTGTCACATTTAAAACATTGGTGAGGTTTTGTCATGACTTAATATAATAATGTATATTATGCAATATAAAACAATGTAAAGAACTAACACCAAAAGAACAAGTATTGTAATCAACCAATGGACAAGTAAGCTAACCAGAAAATTCTCAAAAGAATTATAGAGAAAAATAATTTTTGCATAAAGACTCAGTATCTTTAACTACTAGGAAAATACTAATCAAGCCACACTGGGTTTCCAATCAGAATGGCAGGAATACAAAAATAATAAATGCTGGCAAAGATGCAAGGACAAAAGAATACTAATATACACCTGGCAGGAATGTAAATTGGTGCTATGAAAATCAGTATGGAAGTTCATCAGAAAACTGAAGATAGAGCTACTAAAATATCCCATGGTGCCACTCCTGATTATAAACCAGAAGGAATCAAAATCAGCATACAGAATAGGAATATTATTCAGCTATGAAGAACAAAAACTGAGTAAGGTATATACTGCAGAACACTTTCTAAAATATGTCCTTTACAGGAAAGACTCTCTGTTTTAACTTTTTTTTCAGATTATAAATGTAGGTAACACTTTCCTGAAGCACTTTCAATGGTATTTTGACAATGGTAGAAGTAATACCTCTAAGCATTTTTACAGTTTCAGCAATGTTATAAATGTTTAGCTATGCTTCTCATATAGTGTAATTCTTTTAACTATAAAAAATTCTCAATGATAAAGTGAGATTAGGCAAAGTCAGGCAGATACAGCTAAAAAAGAAACATTCAAGAGTTAGGAGAAACATTGGGTTGAAAGTAATATACATAGTGTTTATGCAAAATGTCACCTTTTCCCCAGGCGTATTATAACTTCTGTCAAAACCTTTCAAGTTACATATAAGTGTATGCATTTGTACATAAACACTCTCATACACAGAACAGCTGTACTTTATTTAATAACATTAAATTTGACTTATCTTTACTTGACAAAATGAAAGACCTTTTTGTTAAGCTTATGTAAAAAGGCAAGAGCTTTAAAATCAGATGTGTAACTGTAAAGTCACTATGAGTATATAAAGCTTATAGGCAATTTAATTTTGAAAATAACAATGATTGTAATTCTTAGCTGTAAATCTTAGACATTAGCAAGGCCTCATGTACAGAATAAAATGTATGTACCTCTAAATATTGGCAGTTGACCTTTAAAACACATTCATCTAAAACCAAATGTGTATTATTTCAGTTTTTAAGGGCAAATTATGCTGAATTAATGTATCAGTTGAAGGAGTGACCCCAAAACTTGGCTTTATGAGGGAAAAATATTTTGGCAATTAAGCTCAAAATCCAAATTAGCAGAATTTATCATTGTGTTCCTATACTGTGACTAAAACATATTGGGAAATTCTCCTTTATATCATGTGGTAGATTTAAAGACCCTGTAATCAAGTGTGACTCTAAATAAAAGAATAAGACAAGTAAAATTCTGATATTGTAATTTATTTTTTAATAGATTTATTTTTGTGGGTGCAGTGGGCTTGATAGATGGTGGTGAAGTCAGGCTCCCCAGGCCCTTCTTGTTCTCTGGGGGTCTGGCGATGGAAGTGTGAAGAGGGCAGATCTCAGTGTCGGAGCTGAGTACAGCAGGGAATCCACAGCAGGCTGCTCCCTCCATGGTCATGGGCTGTTGTCCTGGACACTCACTCCTTGGAGGCCACAGGAACCACTGAATCCACCACTCCATTGCTGTGGCCAAACTCATTGTCATATTGGGAAATGAGCTTGGCAAAGTGGCCATAGAGGGCAATGCCAGCCCCAGCGTCTAATGTAGATGTCATTGTTGAAGTTGCAGGAGACAATCTAGTACACAGCGCAGCCCAGGATGCCTTTGAGGGGCCCTCTGACACCTGATTCACAAACTTCTTGATGTGGTTGCATTTGGTGGCTCTCTCCAGGTGGCAGGTCAGATCCACAATAGAAGGCCATGTCGTGCTCCAGGATGACCTTACCCAGGGTCTTGACAGTGCCAGTGGATTCAGAGATGATGCTGGTGACAGCCCCATGGCCATTGGGCCACAGATTCTCAGAGAGACTGTCCCCAGTCTTCTGAATGGCAGGATGGTGTGGACTGTGGTCCTGAGTCCCTTCACTTTGTTAAAATTGTCATGAAAGACCTTGGCCAGAGGGGGAAAGCAGCCGATGGTGCAGGAAGCATTGCTGACCATCCTGAGGGAGTGGTCATTCTTCTGAATCATACCCATCACCAACATAGAGGCATCAGCAGAGGAGGTGGATATGGTTTCCTTTTGGAACCACCGGCCTTCCCCAGGTGGTGAAGACACCCGTGGACTCCACCCTCAGTGCCAGCATCATCCTACTTATTGGTCAGATCTCACTCCTGGAAGATGAAGACAGACTTTCCATTGATGATGAGCTTCCCATTCTCAGCCTTGATGGTCCTGTGGAACTTGCCATGGGTGGAATCATGCCAGAACATGTAGACCATGTCATTGAGGTCAAGGAAGGAGTCATTGATGACCACAGTATCCACTTTGCTGGAGTGAAAAGTAGGCTGGTGACCAGACGCCCAGTGTGGTAGAGTCATTCACTCTGCCCTTCACCTTCTGCTCTCAGCACAGGGTGGACTTGCACATGGAAAGTGGCTTACGTGGCTGTGCAGCAGACAGCCCTGAGAGTGTTGCTCCATGGAGGGTTTGGTATCATGCTTTGTAAATGCTATTTCTTTATTATCAGTGCCCTTTTATTCAACATAAAAACAAAATGCACTTATAGGCAATTAGAACAGTGCTTCTGTGTTATTCCATTCTTTGAAATGCTTAAACTAAATTTGTAACTGCTTTATGATATATTTGCATTTAGAATTTCTCTTACTTGTGGGAATAAAGGGTATTTTGAAAAGGTTTGCCAAATTTGAATATATTTTTCCTTGTAAAGAGTTACTGCAGATTCAGGTATCACCTCTATATAAGAAAGCAATTGATATAGTAGAATACAAATGCTAGGCCTTACTTATAGTTTGTTTTTTAAAGAAACCAATGTCACCATTTCCCATGAGAATATATCAAAACAATGTAACATATGACAGACATTTACTATAGCAACTTTTTAAATAGATGAGAGGAACTCTACACTGGAACCCTGAAATTCACAGAGGTTATCTTTCTAGCACTTGTGAATTGTGAAGAACCATGTATTTCAGATATGGTCTCAAAAGTGCCTATAAATATCTATTTTTATAATTTAAACACTAAATGTGTTATGTTGCCTGCAGTTATGTATTGTAGTTCAATAAAGTACTGTTAGTAAAGCCTTAAATAAGGTGCACGATGTTTTGGTAGCATCTCAGGGATTTTAGAACTTTTTTTTGAGCTTTAAGAAAATGCCATGAACATTAGAGATGGAGCACGTTATGGTGCACAAATACTGGTGCATCTTCCAGAAATGTGTTGCAGGGCAGCAGCCATTTGGCAGCAAGGAGAACTGAATAGACCTCTGGGATTGGCCCCTTGCAAACCTCCTCATGAAAAAGGAATTAAGGAGGATATTCGTGCTTTCTGCAAAACTGCAGGGGTTTTCACAAACAATTGTTAGTTAGGTTTTAAGGAAAACTCCATGAAAGACAGAGGCCATGAACTCTGAACCTGATGTACTAATGTGTGAAAAGCTGAGAGCCTGTGAAATATAAATTAAATCAGAACTCACAGAAACAAAAGATATAGATTTCAATAAAGAGACAGACATTCAGATATGGTACATATTGGAGCAACATGAACAATAAAAGTAGAAATGGGATATAGGAAAAGCAAAGATTAGGAAAAAAAGAGCCCAGAAAAAGCGTATTAGCAAGATAACTTAGCAAAGGGCTATGATGGAACAGGTCAAGGAACATGACTAAACTAGTGCCTTAACTGCTATTTAAATGAGTGTTTACAGTGTGCCAAACCTGTATCAGGAGAGGGGATTTGTGCATTGCATAAAGTGAACCTGATATATTTTTGCCCCATGGAGCATCTCAGTGTGGTGAGTAAAGCCCAGCATACAGGAGCTGTGGTAGAGATACATGCAGGCTGTACTTGAAGCACAGAAAAGACATACCTAATATTATCAGAAGGTTCAGATATACTCCTTGGTATAGGTGAAAGCTGAGATGAATGTGTAAAGATCAGGAGGATGTGATTAACTGAAAGATAATATAAAGCTATTTCAGATAAACTGGAGGAGCCCTATGGGCAGAGAAAAGATATAGATGTGTCCATAATCATCAAGGGTCTACAGATATTTCAGTATGATGGTAACACAAAATATATATAGGAAAATAATGAGGGAAGTTAATGAAAAATGTAACATCTAGTAAAGTTATCCTAAAGGTCATAGAAAGACAAGATGTGGTTTAAGAGAATGATAGGATGAACTGATATTTCAAAAATCACTTGTGGAACTGTGGCTAATAAACTGTGGAGAATGAAGAAAAACAAAAAATGGAAAGATGAGCAAAAAATTCAGCTAAGAAAAAACAAAGACCTAATTTAAGGTAAGGGCAGGAATAGTTCATAAGGGAGATAAATTGTTAAGTACTATGAAGGTAGAATTGATAAAATGTTGAAATGGGTTAGGGGAACATGAAAAATCAAGAATTAACTTGTAAAGAATAAGAATATGTTATGGATCAAATGGTTGTGTCTCTTTAAACTTGGAGTTGCAATACCAACCTCCAGTGAGGTATTAGCAGGGGAGGCCTCCTAATCAAAAAGTCAAGATTATTAGAATGCAGCCCTCATAAATCGGATTTGTGCCATCACCACAAGCCTCAGACATCCCTCTCTTTCTCTCTCTGCCATATGATGACACAGCAACTAGAAGGGAGGTTTCTCCAGAACCCACCAATTTGGTGGTCTGATCTCAGACGTCCTCCTTATAGAAGTAAGAGAAATTACTTGTTATTACCCATTCAGCCTATGGAATTTTATTATAGCTGCCCAAAGGGCCTAAGATAGAGTAAGGTGGTATAAGTTACCATGGCAAGGAATTAAGATTAGTGAGTTATACAGGGATTATACTACATTGTCCTAAAATGTTTGAAATGTTCAAATAGTATGTTCTGTGCAGCTGTTGTAATGGGCCTGTACCTTGAATGAGATGAGAAATATAGGTTACAGGTTATTACTAGTGTAAATCACACCAACCAGTGTGATCTTGAATAAAAGAAAGTGGAACACAAAAGCAGGTAGAGGAAACAAAGTGCCTGGGTTTCAATTGGGAGGTAGCTGAAGTGTTAAGAAGGAAAGCAGAGCAAGAAATTCAGCCAGGAAAAATCCCAGATGGAGAAGGTCAGTGCTTTTCAGTGCTGCAAATAAAGTGTTCATCGAGGTTGCAAATATGATACCATTGCTGTGTAAGTCAGCTTTCTGCCACTGTCACAAGATACCTGAGACAAACTATTGAAAAGGTAGATGGTTTTATTTGAGCTAATGACTTCAGTTGCTTCAGTTCATGGTCACTCACCCCACAGCTTTTTGGCCTGTGGTGAATCAGAACATCATGGTGAAGGACACATTGGAGAAAAGCAACACTTTTTCCATGGCACTGAAACAATGAGAGAAGGGTCAGGGTTCCAATATCCCCTTTAAAGGTATAAAACCATTGGCCTCACGTCCTTCTATTAGGCTCCAGATCCCAATAAGAGCACCGTGGTCTGGTGACCGAGTCTTTATTTAACATGTGGACCTTGGAGGTACATTTAAGATTCAAAGCACATTAATGGATAATCATGAAAATAATTTTTTCAATGAAAAGATGGAGTCAACAGCAAAATCTAAGTATTCCATGAATGAATAAAGATGAGATAATAGGAAAAGCAGTGCATTTACTTTGAAAACTCTTAGATATAAACAGAGCAAATTATAGGAAGGCTTGGAGTTGATGGAGGACTTGTTTTATAAGGTAGTTCAAACTCATACATCTTTATAGTCTGATAAGAGAAAAGGCAACTTAGAGAAAAAGAAACTAAAAGAGAGAGAATAATGAAGGAATGAGGTTAACACAAAAGGGGATGAATGCGATCCATAGGACATATTGAGACGTAACCATGGGCCAGGTGGGCAGCATGAACCTGGATGCAGCTTACTAATTATTATGGAAGAGAAGTGGCTGAAGTTGAGGTGTCTCTGTTCAGGTTATTTATGGATAAAGTATGGTGTCAAGTTGCAGTCAAAGAGAAGGAGAGTTCTAAACAAAAAAAGAAAAAAGAAATCACCATTTCTTGACATAAAATGAAAAGAAGCAACCTAGTTGATAGAAATAAAGACAAGTAATAGGACCATTTCCCCCCAAAGATTAGAGCCTAGAGGCTGATGTGAAAATTGAAAATACAAATGACAAAGAATATTGCCTATCAATTATAATAGATGCTATTTACTAAGTACTTTCCACATGTCAACTATTCTAGTCAATACCAAAATGAGTTTTGCTTTAATTTCCTTAACAACTCTATTTAGCATGTAATACTTTGTATATTTTGTTGGTAAGAAAATTGAGGCTTATAAAAGTTAAATGACTTGCCCAAATTCAGACATCTAAAAAGTTTCACAACAAATATTCCAAAACAATGTCCATACTTCCAAAGAGTGCACTTTGTACAGTATTCTATTTAATATTGGAAAGACTACCAAGTAGTATAATCTTTGCATAGACTAGTTTGATGACAAAATACTATCTGTATTAACTTTAAATTCATATAATTCTACTTCCTAAACTTTGCTTACTCCAATAAATATTAACACTGACTTTTATTTATTTACTATTTTATTTAAAGAGGAAAAAAAATACAGAAAGAGGGTAGCAACAATACAGATTTCCAAAGGGGCAAGAAAAAAAAAAAAAGAACAACAACCACAACAAAACAAAAAAAAAACCCCAAAAAACCAAAACCAAAAACACTAAGAAATCACCATTTGTAAGTTACATACTGTCATCATTGGAAATAGTTGTTCAAGTTACAAAATTAAAGCATACAAAGTAGACATTCAAATAATTAGACTGTTAACAGTTCTGCACAACATTTGAACAAAAACAGTAATATGGTCATCTATCTTACACACTTAAACACACATGTAGTTATATCCTTTAGAGCACTTTCTTTTCCTCTCTCTTTTACAGAAGCAGTTACACATTTTGGGTTTTATTACTGCTACAGTTCTTATTACTTTTTACACTAGAGACACAATGTGATATTTATAATTATGATTCTTATTTATTTCACTAATGAGGATAGCATCAAGTTGTCTCCATTTCCCTATGAAGGCCTCAAGATCATTCTTTTTTATAGCTGAGTAATATTCCATTGTATAAAATTACATCTTTTTCATCCACTCAGCAGTTGATGGGCATCTTGGTTGTTTCCAAGATTTAGCTATTAAAAATTGGGCTGCTATGAACATGAGTGCACATATATCACTGTGATATGAACTTTTCAGTTTTTCTGGGAAAATACCCAGGAGGGGAATAGCTGGGTTAAATGGAGCTTCCAATCCTAGTCTTCTGAGAATTCCCCATACTGATTTCCATAGTGGTTGCACCAGTCTGCACTCCCACCAACAGTGGAGCAATGTTTCTTTTTCCCCACAGCCTCGCCAACATTTGTTATCAGTTGATTTCTTGATGGCAGCTATTCTTTCTGGTGTGAGATGATATCTCAATGTTGTTTTAATTTGCATTTCTCGAATGACCAGTGATGGTGAACATTTCTTCATGTATTTGTTTGCCATTGTGTATCTTCATATGAGAATTGTGTGTTCATCTCAGATGACCATTTTTGGAGAGGGTCTTTGAATTGTGGGGGCTTCATGTTTTTCAACTCTTTGTATGTTCTTGATATAAGTCCTTCTGTCTGAGGGGTTGCTGGCTAAAATTCTTTCGCATTTTGTGGGTTTTCTTTTCACTCTGTTGGTGATTTCCTTCGAAGTGCAGAAACTTTTCAATAATATGAGATCCTAGTTATTGATTCTCTGAAGTGTTTCCTGTGCACTTTGCATTTTGTTCTTGAATTCTCTCCAAGAATTCTCTCCCTATGTCTCCAAGATTTCTACCTACCTTATCTTCTAGTAGATTTAGTGTTACTGTTTTAATGTTTAGATCTTTGATCCATTTAGACTTTAGTTTTGTGCATTGTGATAGGCATGGATCTAGTTTCAGTCTTCTGCATGTGGAGAGCCAATTTTTCCAGCACCATTTATTAAACAGGCTATCCTTCCTCCAGTGAACATGTTTAACCCCTTTGTCAAATATCAGGTGGCTGAGTGCCTTTATACCTATACTTGTATCTTCTAATCTGTTCCATTGATCCTCAGGTCTATTTCCTTGCCAGTACCCTTCTGATTTTATCACTGTGGCTTTGTAGTACAGTTTCAAGTCAGGAATTGAGATACCTCCTGCCTTGCCTTTATTGCCCAGAATTGCCTTTGCTATTCTAGCTTTCTTCTGTTTCCAAATGAATTTTAGGAGTGTTTTCTCTAGATCTGTGAAGTATGTCAATGGTATTTTGATTGGGATTGCATTAAATCTGTATTAACAGTTTGGGGAGGATGGCCATGGCAATGTTGGCTCGTCCTAGCCAAGCACATGGGACATCTTTCCATTTTCTAATATCCTCTTCAATCTCCTTCTTAAGCTTAGTATAATTTTCAGTATATAGGTCTTTTACATTTTTAGTTTTGTTGATTCCTAAGTATTTCATTTTTTTAGATGTTATTGTGAAGGGCAATATTTCCATAATTTCTCTTTCAGTGAGTTTCTTGTTTGTGTACAGGAATACTATTGATTTTTGAGTGTTGAGTTTGTATCCAACTACACTGCTGAATTTATTACCTCTAGTAGTCTTTTAATGGAGTTTTTTGGGTGTTATATATAGAATATCATGTCATCTGAAAATAGTGATAGTTTAACTTCTTCCTTTCCTATCTTTATTCCTTTTATTTTTTTCTCTTGTCTGATTGCCCTGGCTAGTGTTTCCAGAACTATATTGCAAAGTAGTTGTGATAGTGGACAGCCTTTTCTTGTTCCTGATTTTAAAGTGAAAGCTTTCAGTTTTTTTCCATTTACTATAATATTGGCTGTTGGTTTGTCATAGATGGCCTTTATAAGGTTGAGGTAGACATCGTGTATTCTGAGTTTCTGAAGGGTTTTTATCATGAACATGTATTGGACCTTATCAAAAGCTTTTTCTGCATCCGTTGAGATGACCATGCGGTTGTTGTCTTTGGCTCTGTTGATGTGGTGTATTACATTTATTGATTTGCATATGTTAAACTATCCCTGCATTCCTGGAATGAACCCCACTTTGTCATGACGTATAATCTTCTCAATGATTTGCTGCATTCTATTTGCCAGTATTTTATTGAGTATCTTTGCATCTATGTTCATTAGTGAGATTGGCCTATAGTTCTCCTTTTTGGTTGGGTCTTTCTCTGGTTTTGGTATCAGAGTAATACTTGTCTCTAGGAATGATTTAGGGAGAATTGCTTTATTTTCAAATTAATTGAAGAGTTTAAGGCGTATTGGCATCAAGTCTTCTCTAAAATT
Source organism: Dolichotis patagonum (assembly GCA_004027295.1). Lineage (NCBI taxonomy): Eukaryota > Metazoa > Chordata > Mammalia > Rodentia > Caviidae > Dolichotis > Dolichotis patagonum. The sequence goes on from PVJX010024450.1 coordinate 27,741, forward strand.
CTTATAGAAATTCATCTGTGAATACATCATGACCTGGGCATTTCTTTGTTGGTAAGTTTTTTATTACATTTTCAATTTTAATAGCTGATATTGGGTTATTCAAAATTGCTATATCTTCTTGGTTGAGCTTTGGTAGTTAATATGTTTCTAGAAATCTTTCCATTTCCTCTGTGTTTTCCTATGTGAGTAGAGATTTTCAAAGTAGGTGTTCATGATCTTTTGCATTTCCATGGGATCTGTGGTAATTTCCCCCTTTTGGTGCTTATTGCATGAATTTGGGTTTTTTCTTTCTTTTTGTTTATAAGGTTAGCTAGAGGTTTGTCAATTTTGTTTATTCTCTCATAAAACTTG
>PVJX010024451.1:0-28075 GCA_004027295.1 Dolichotis patagonum
GGTACAGCAAATCGGGGGAGTTTCCTTCTACTATCTCTGAAGGCAGATATTTTTATTGCCGTTTTGCTTTGTCCTGAGTAACGGTGTTGCTCTATTCAATACTCTATGTTGATGTGTTCTATAATGTTGTGTATTTCTTTGATTTTGCTGTACCTAGTAGGAGAACAACTATTGTGAAGACAACGAGATATACAATGTTGCCTATTACTGTTGTCCTGGTGACCTGCTGTGATGTTCTGTGCCAATTTCACTATACTGTCTCAATTGGCTTGATTCCATCCTGTTTTTTTTGTAACTGTTTGCAGCCTCACTGTGTGTTCACTTTGTATGCCTTAATTTTGTAACATGAACAGCTATTTCTGGGAGGAGAGTATGTGGTTTGTTAACTAGTGATTTATGTTTTTTTTTTTGAGGTTCTGTATTGTTTCTACCCTTTTTTCTGTATTGCTTTTTTTTCTCTTTAAATAAAATTTAAAAAAAAAAAAGAAACATGAGAATCCAAAGCAACTGAATTCTTCCAAAAAACCTTCACACTGCCAAAGCTGATGGCACAGGTAGTGAAGGAGAGGAACTTCCAGAAACCAAATGGACAAAATGTTTGCCTAGATAAAAGAAAAAATATATAAGCAAATTAATAATATGTTAGCAAGTTTAAAGAGGATTTAAATAAATATAAATGATTTAATTAATAAAAATGTTTGACAAGCTTAAAGAAGAAACAAACACCACTGAAATTCAGAGTATTATAAGAAACCATTTCAAAAACTTATATCACTTAAATACCTAGGAATCAATCTAATGAATGGGTATTACTCAGCTTTTATAGGTAAATGGAGGCAACTTGAGACCATACTCATAAGTGAAATAAATCAGACTCACATTTATAAATATTGTCTCCCTAGTATAAAAAAACAAAAATCTGAAAGAATAATAAGATCCAAAATATACAATAGATATTGTAATAATAAAAGGGAAAGAAAGTACTCAAAAGGAAAGAACAACTGGGATGGGGAAAGGAAAAAAGGAGTAAAGGAAAAGATTATATGTATGTTGGTAAACATACATAAATGTAATGTATATGTATGCTAGATAGATTACTATTAATCTCTCTTAATTCATCAAAAAGAACAGTTTATGATATCATTGTTTGATCACTTTTGTGCTTAGATTTTGTAACCTGAATAACTACTTCTAAGATAACAATATGCAATATATTAACTAATGTTAATTCCCTACTTTAAAAAAAAATTTGGCATCATTTCTATCTTTTTTCTTTTTTTTTTTATTTAAAAAAGAAAGCAAAACATAAAAAAGGTAGAAATGATAACAGAATTTCAAAAAAATAACATTAAGAAAAAATAACATTTAAAAAATCACTAGTTGATATATTACATATTGCTATCTCAGAAGTAGTTATTCAGGTTACAAAATCAGAACATAAAAATGAACAGACAATCAAATAATGACAGCACAAACTATTCTGCTGGATGAACTATCAAAAACTTAGTAATATGGTTATCTATCTTGCACACTTAAACATATATTCAGTTATACATGTATACCTACAGGTTTTACTTTCAAGTACTTTCGTTCCCTTTCATGATTACAATATCTATTATACATTTTGGATCTTATTATTCTTTAAATTGATTATTATCATTATTTTTTACACTAGAGAGACAATACGATATTTGTAGGTGTGAGTCTGATTTATCTCATTTATGAGGATACTCTCAAGTTGCCTCCATTTACTTATAAAAGCCTCAAGATCATCCTTTTTATAGCCAAGTAATATTCCACCATATAATAGTAGCACATCTTTTTCATTCATTCTGCAGTTGATGGGCATTTTGGTTGTTTCCAAGATTTAGCTATTACAAATTGTGCTTCCACAAACATGGGTGCACATATATCACTGTGACATGACCTTTTCGATTTTTCTGGGACAATATCCAAGAGAGGAATAGCTGGATTGAATGGATTTATCTTTTTTTTCTGTATTGCTTTAAAAAAACTTAAAAAACATGTTTTTTAAAAGACATTTATGAAAAGAAACTGATGGGGAAAAGCGGAAAAGAAGGAGGAGAAAAGGAAAAATACATTTATTTATATATACAAAGATAGTTAAGCTAGTTTCTCTTAATGCACTAAAAAAATGTAATTTCTCCAAGGCACACAACTGCATTCTGACAAAGCTAAATTAGGCCACAGACAATTGACTTCCATACTTGGAGAAGCTTCTAGACCTTTTGAAAGCAGGTGATTTTTTTAAAAACAGATTATCTGGAGATCAAAAGGACAGACTAATCAGAAACAAGTATATCCAACTATTAATTATGCACTTTTCAGTCAGTAATAAGAAATTTACTTCTAACAAAATGACCAGAGTAAAAGAATAGCATATCCAATGGTAAATCATATTATGATTATTGAAATACTCCCACGAATAAGACTGTGTCAAAACTGCTTTAATATAATAAAATAGCTTTTTACAAAACTGGCTAAATGTAGCACACAAGCCTCAGTAGCCGTCATGGATAGTACCTACTTAGACATATCTTCGATAGAACCTGCTGCAAGGAGTCTAACTGGCTGACGATCCCCATCAACCATATTGGAGAATGTACCATATCATTCACATGACCTGCACTGACCCTGGGGTGCTCCTAGCCAATGGTAATGAGTGATAGAAACATTCTGTCTTAGTTGCTTTTTTCCTGAGAAAAATGCCTGACACCAAAAGTTAAAAGTGGACATGTTTTCTTAGCTCACAGTTTGTAGAGGTTTTAGCTCATAATCGGCTGGCTCCAAGGCAGGGAGATACAGGAGACGGGCAATGCAGAGGAGAAAGAGTTCATGGTGGGCAGAAGGTAGCAAAACAATATGGCTGACCACAGCTCTCTCTATCCTTTATATCTTATCCATGCTACTTAAGTGGGTAGCATTCACACTCTTAATCCTCATGCCCTTCATCCTATAATTGTCCATGAATCAATTTCAGCACTACACGTTCTGGATTCAGCCACTTCTGACTCTATGAGGCTTTAAGGGGATGTCTAGACACAGCCATAACATCTGTGAACTAAGCCAGCCCTGACTCAGCCCATATCTTCTGATGAGCAGCATTGGCTCAGGTAGCTCCCCAGAAGTCCAGCCAGGAACTTGGCAAACTGCAGCTCTAACCACAACCCTAATTTTAACCATAATCCTAACCCTAATCCTCTGGATTCCTTTTTACCAAATTTTCCCTCACCTTTATCTTTAGAGGGTATAAAATTTGCATTGCAGTATGAAGGCTTCCTCTTCCTTTAGCCCTCAAGGCACTTCCTCGAGTAAATCTCTTAGCCTGGGATTAAGGATACAGCTCAGTAATAGAGTGTGTTTACTATGAACAAAGTCACACATTCAACTGCCAGGACCAAAAAAACTCTCACTGGAAACTACTGCGTGTTTCTTGGAAAATCCAGCAAAACACAGGTAGAAAAGCTGAAAAATCAAGTATCTTGATTAATAGCATGTCTGAAAAACTATAGCATTTACTATCCCTTTCGCTCACATACTCCCTAAACAGTCTGTTTCACTGACTATTGTGCATTAAGTCAGGCACAAGCAAGTGAAAGTGCACATAACAGAAAACAGTGGGAAAGTGGATCCCTCTTCCCCTATCATAAAAGACAATATGGCCTTCTATAAATATATGTAAAAATCTAAAGATACATGTTAAATGTCTTACAAACACATGTGTGAAAGAAAATGTTTCTGTTTTACTGAATATTGTGAAATGATAGAGAGGAATGAAATGAGGTGAGAAACCAAGAGATGGAAGATGCTTGAACAATAAAAGTTGAAGATGGCTGAATCCAAGAAAGTTACAGATTTAATCTTCTACCATTCTGAAAGATGACTATGGAAGGAAATATACCATATGCTCAGAGATACCTACCACAGTAAGGTTGAGTAATATAGAAGAATTTTAGTACGAGTTTTTACTGATGTTGTGAAGTTCTCTGATAAATATCTCCAGGACTACCAAAACAGAGTGTCCAGATGGAGGTAGCACTTAACCACCAGAGAGACCAGAATAATGGTATCAGCTACCAAAGATACCGTACCAGACTCCTCTGTCATCTTCCAGACCCAAATAATTTCTGAATTCTGCTTTGATAAAATGACAAGGGAGAATGACACACGCAATGTTACTTGGATAGGTTGGTAGTAGTTCCACAACTTATTCTGATGTAACAATAGCATTTCTTATACCTGGGAGTTGTGTAGGAAATTTTATGGGAGGACACAAAATGAGACTCAGTGTCAACAGAGAGGTAAGGAAAAAAAATAACAACAAGAAATAAAGACTAAGTTAAAAGAAAAGCTCTAAAAACATAGTAAGAAAAATGGAGAGGGTTAGGGTACAACTCAGTGGTAAAGCAGGTGGTTAGTATACTTGAGGCTTCGGGTTCAGTCCCTAGAACCAAGGAAAAAATACCGCAGAATGGGCAGCCAGTGCAGGAAGCACTCAGGACTCAGCAAGTGGCCGATTCAGAGACCTCAGTGTCCTTAGAGAGACGCTGACCCAGAATTTCTCAGTTAACCCCACATAGGAAAGGATGCTGCAGTGTTCCTTCCAGAACTCGTTAAGGGTTATATCTGTGTCCGAAGCCATCTGAAACCACTTCTGGAACAGTTCCTTGGTATAGCTTCTTAAAGTCAGCTATAATCTGCTGGTCCATAGGCTGTGACCAACAATGGGAAAGCTGACTTAAATACATCAGTATACACTACTCTGCAACTCCAATGAGTTTGCTTTTAAGTTCCGACAATATTTTGCTGGACTCCAGGTTTTCTACACATAAGATCATGGTGTCTGCAAACAAGAGTAGTTGACCTCATCCTTTCAAAGTTGTGTGCCTTCTATTTCTTCTTCTTGCCTAAGTGCCAAAGGTAGAACCTGTCACCCTGTTTGATTAAGAATGGTGAAAGTGGGGCATTCTTATCTTGTGCAAGATGTGTTTTTAACTTTAAAAGTATTAAGACAATTATTCTCCTGAATAATGAAAGGATGCCAATCAGCTTTTACATGCGCAGCATTGTTTGACATCTCACCTTGCCTACTCACTACTGACTACTTTCTCCCCTGTTCCACACTGGGACTGTATTCTCAGACCCCTTTACCCATTGGCTTCCTATTTTATTCTAGGGCACAAAGAAGGATGAGAAAAGAACAAAACGAGGAGAGGAGAGGAGAGGAGAGGAGAGGAGAGGAGAGGAGAGGAGAGGAGGAGAGGATTTCTTCTAACTTCCCAGCTCTGGTCACCACTAAGATTACCAACATTATGATCTAGTCCTCAGCTTTTTTCGGTTACCTGAGAGCAACAAGCAGCCTCCAGGCAGGTGCTCCCTGAGAAGGTTAAGTAGCAATATACTACCAAAGAGAGACAGAGAGACAGAGAAAGAGGGACAGAGACAGAGACAGAGACAGAGACAGAGACAGAGACAGACAGAGAGGAAGAAGAAAGGCAGGAATGAAAATGCAAGGCAGATGCCAGGCTCCAAACCAAACATGGTGCTACAGTGGCATCTGGTGGCTGTGCCCAGTGCAGCACCAACCCAAGCTTTAGTGAGACACAACTCTATGTTGCATACCAACCACAGATTAAGTGTATTTAAAAAATAAAAATTTAAAGGTATGTTAGTTAAACAAGAAAAAAAAGAATAGCAGGTAAATAAATGTAGGATAATAGTGAGTACAAACAGGTCAAATCCTTTTATATAGCTGCTTATCACAGTCACACTGAAAAACTGGTTTTCACTAGTTGAGTTTACTAACTTTAACTTTTCCGAGGACTTTAAGATCTCATTTTTATTCCTCAGATAAGTCAGTTTTCCATATTCTTTTTTAATTCTTTTTTACATTTTTTACCTTACTCATTGTATACTTGTTTCTGGTTGCTTTTTCCCAATATGTATCTTTCTAAATTAAAATTTTCATTTTGACAAAAAGAAAAACTTGTATTATAAGCAACCTAATTAATGTTTTTTGTGTCAAGTAACAAAATGAGTTCTGGCAAAGTCAGAGTTTATCCATGAACTTCTCTAATTTTTCTTTTTAATTCCGATGTGCACAAAATTATTTACTTATTTATTAGTATATGTTTTTAGTACATCATGTTGATGAGTAGGTAAATGCACTTAATATATCTTCTTTTTATTTCCCCGCCCCACCTCCTCCTTTTGTCTCTAGCTTCCCTTTCTATCTTCCACATATCTGGCTTCCCCCTGGTTTTTGTTTTTTAAATTATTTATATTTTGACTTTCTCATAGAAGTTTCACAACATTTAAGCTTGTATGTCTGTCCACTTAACATCATGGTCTCAGGATGCATCGATTTTCCTACCGATGACTCAAGCTTACCATTCACTGATGCAGAGTAGTACTCTGCTGAGTGTATGTAGCATGTTTTCTTCATCATAGGCTTTGCTAAGGACCACTTCCAAACTAGCTTTCATAAATTGTGCTTCCACAAACATGGGTACACACATGTCACAGTGATACGATGTCTTCAATTCTTTTGGGAAAAATCTAGAAAAGGAATAGATAGTCTTTTGAAGATCTCCATACTGATTTCCATAGTTGCTGCACCAATTTATATTCCCAACAAAAATGTAGAAAGGTTCCTTTTTCCTCCCCAGCCTTGCCAACATCTGCTATATTTTCTTTGTTTGTTTTTTCCATTTGTTTTTATTTTATGATAGCCACTCTTTCTGAAGTAAAATGGAATCTCAAAATTGTTTTAATTTGCATTTCTATTGTGGCCAGAGATGTTGACCATTTCATGTACTCATTTGTCCAGTTGTACTTCTTTTAAGAAATGCTAATCATTTCAGTTGCCCACTTTCTTTATTAGATCTATTATTTTGTACTTTTTTATTTTTGTTTTAGTTCTCTGTAAATTCTAGGTATTAGTTCTTTGTCAGAGGAGTGCTAGCAACATTTTTTTCCATTCTGTAGGTTGTCTCTTCACTACATTGACTGTTTTCTTTGCTGTGCAGAAGGTTTTTAATGCGATATACTTCCATTTGTTGATCCTTGATGCTAGTTCTGGTGTAACTGGGATTCTGTTTGGAAGGTCTTTTCCTGTGACTATGTCTTTAGGAGTTTTATTTGTCTTATCTTCCAGTAGATTGTTTCTATTTTAATATCTATCTTTCATCCATTTTTATTTTTTTGTGCTGCATGGTGATAACACGAGTCTGGATTCAGTCTTCTGTGTGTGTAACCAGTTTTCCCAGCACCATTTATTAGCGAGATTATCTTTCCTTTAATGCCTGTCTTTGGCCACTTTGTCAAAGGTCAGATGGCCAAATGTGCCTGGGGTTGTTTCATCATCTTCTATCCTGCTCCATTGATCCACACCTCTTTTTGTGTCTATCTTGCTGTTTTGTTTTGGTTTTTTGTCTTTATTTTGCTTTTTGTTTTTCCACTATGGCTTTGTTGCATAACTTCACATCCAGGACTGCCATGCCTCGTTTGTTTTGTTTTGTTGTTGTTGTTGTTGTTGTTGGTTGTTGTTGTCATTGTTGCCTACAGTTTTACTGCCCTGGGTCTCTACTAGTTCCATATAACATTAGTATAGTGTTTTCTGGTTCTATAAAGAATCTTTGTGTCATTTTGCTTGGGACTTTATTAAGTAAATATATTGGTTTTGGAAGTACAGATATTTGGACACTGTTGGGTCTGCCTATGCAGAAAGAGGGGACCTCTTTCCATTTTGGGGTGTCCTCTTCGATCTCCATTTTTCAGAATATTGTAGTTTTCATTATACAATTTAATTTAATTTTCTTGATGCTATTGTGAACAGTATGTTTTTATAATTTTTTTCTTAGTGGGTTTATTACTGGTGTATAGGTACACTATGATTTTGATGTTCCGATTTTGTATCCTGCTACCTTGTTAAACTTATTTATTAGTTCTATGAGACTTTTTGTGGAGTTTTTGTCTTCTACATAAAGAATCATGTCACCTGCAAATGATAATTTGTCCTCCTTTCCTATATGTATCCCCTTTCTTTCTCTTCTCTGATTGCTCTGGCTAAAGTTCCAAGTATAGCACTGTATTAAACAGGAGTGGTGATAGTGGACACCCTTGACTTCTTCCTGATTCTGGAAGGAAAGCTTTCATCATCTCTCCATTTACTATGATGTTGTTAGTGGGTTTGTCATAAACAGCTTTTATCAGATTGAGATAAGGGCCTTTTATAACTATTCATTTCTATCATGAATGGATGTTGAATTTTCCCAAAAGCTTTTTAATACATCTATTGATGTAGTCATGTGATTTTAACTCTTGCTCATGCTTATGTCATATGTTGCATTTATTGATTTTTTTTTGAGACAGAGTTTTGCTATGTAATTCAGGGTGGCCTTGAACTCACTATGTAGCCCAGACGCCCTTAAATTCACAGCAATCCTCTGCCTCAGCCTCCCAAGTTTTGGGATTACAGACATTTACTGATTTGTATAGACTGAATCATTCTTGTATCTCTAGAATAAAGCCACATGGTCATGGTGTATGATGTTTTTAATGATTCATTACATCCTGTTTGCCAGTATCTTGTTGAGGATTTTTGTGTCTGTATTCATTAAACAGATTGGCCTGTAGTTTTCTTTTATAGTTGGATCCTTATCTGGTTTAGAATAAGGATAATGCTAGATCTTAAGAATGAGTTTCAAAATACTCTTTCTTTTACAATTTCATTAAGAAGTTTGAGGAATGTAGGCATTTTACCTTTCCCAAAGTCCTTGTAAATTTCAGTGGTAAATCCATTGAGATCTGACCTTTTCTGAGTTCATAGGCTTTTATTACTTCCTCAATTTCATAGTCTTATATTGGATTACCCTGTTTTTATACTTTCTTGGTTTAGTTTTGGCAATTCATATGCATATAGGAAGCTACCCATCTTATCTGAGTGTCCAATTTGTTCGAATACAATTTTTCACAGTACTTACTAACAAACTTCTTTCACCTTTTTCATTTCTAATTGCTTTGATATGTGTCTTTTCTTTCTTTTGGTAAGTTTAACAGTGATGTAGTTTGTTTGTTTGTTTTTCAGGGAACCAGCTCTTCAAATTCATTGATTTTGGTCATTTTATTTGTTTGTTTGTTTTACTCTCAATTTGAATAACTTCACCCTCCTCCTTATGACTTTCTTCCTTCTAGTAGGTTTGACTTCGAACAGATCTTTTTCCCTAGGACTTTGAGGTTCATCACTATTTTTTGTTTGTTGGTTTTTCTTTTCTTTACTTTTTTTTTTAAAGCTCACTCTGTTTCTGTAGTGTGAACATTAACAGCAATACTTTTCTCTAATGACTGCTTTCATTTTCCAGTACATTCTGGTATTCTGTACTGGCATTACTGTTTGATACTAGGAATTGTTTCATTTCTTCTTTGATTTTATTCTGTGACTTACTGTGATTTTCTTCTATATTCAGGAATGCGTTATTTAATACCCATGTGTTTGTAAAATATCTGTGGTTTCTTTGCAGTTTATTGCTGCTTGCAGTGCCCTATGATCAGTGCACAATGGATAATTTCACCTCTTTTGAATTCATTTAAGTAGCCTGATACACTAGTATGTGGTCTGTGTTGGAGAAAGTTCAATGTGCATCTGAGAATAATGTGCATTCTATTGTAGTAGGGTAGAACACACTGTAGATACTTCATATGCCAATTTGATCAAAGTTGTGGTTCTACTCTGAGTTTTTTGTTTTTGTGTGATAGTTTGGGTGTTTTTTTTTAAATTTTATGTCTAATAGTGTTTGTTCTATGAAGCTGGGTGCATATATATTTACAATTGTTAACTCTCCCTGTTGAATTGTCACCTTAGCTAATGTGTAATGATCTTCTTTGCTTCTAATCAGTTTTGGCTTGAAGTCCACTATGTCTGAGAGTATGATTACTTGCTTTTGGGGTCCTGGTGTATGCAACATTGTTTTCATTTACCATCCTTTGATTTTTAGTCTATGAATTTTTTTTTATTAAATGATTCTCTTCAATGCAACAGATTGTTTTGGCTTTTTGATGTAGCCTGAAAATTTATCTTTTAATTGTGGAGTTGAGGCCTTTAACATTGAGTGCTACTGCTGAACCATACTAGCATTTCTGTCATTGAGTTATTTTTCTATTATTTATTCCTATGTTTTTCCCTTTTTGTGTAGCTGTTCACTTGTTTAATGCATTCATTCCATCAGACATTTTGGTTTTATTCATTTTGTTGTCTCTGCCTAGGATATCTCTGAGTAATTTTTTGAGTGCCGGTTTTGTGATGACCTTCCTAAGGTGTTTTTAGTCATGGGACGTCCTCATCCTCTGTCGATTTTAAAAGATAGTTTTGCAGGATTTATTAGTCTGAGTTGAAAGCTGTTTTCTTTTAGGACTTAAAACATTTCACTCAAGCCCTCCTGGCTTTTAAAGTTTGTGTTGAAAAACTTGCTGTGATTCTAGTGTTTTTACCTTTATAGATGACTTTTTTTCCTCTATGACAGCTTTTAGATCCTTGTGTTGTGTTTCTGGGATTGTTATTATGATGTGTTAAAGGAGATTCTTTTTTGTAATTATTTGGTGTTTATAAGCCTTTCTTAACTATATATTGAGTTCTTTCCTATACTTGGAAAGTTTTCAGCTATGATTTCTGTAAGGAGATTTTTATTATATTTTTGTTGTCCTCTAATTTTTCTCTAACTCCAGTTTGTCTCAGGTTAGTCATCTAATAGCTACTGTATCAATTTTCTTTATTCTCTTGTCATTTTTTAATTTTTTTAAATTTTTAAGAATTTTAAAGAGAGGAAAAGAAAACAAAACAAAACAGAAAAAAGGGTAGCAACAATACAGAATTCCAAAGGAAAAAAGAAAAGAACAAAAAAAACCCTAAGAAATCACTACTTGATAAGTCACATACTGTCATCTTGGAAATAGTTGTTCAAGTTACAAAATTAAAGTATACAAAGTAGACATTCAGTGACACTGTTAACAGTTCTGCCCAACAATCTAACAAAAACAGTAATATAGTCATCTATCTTACACACTTAAACATACAAGCAGTTATATCCTTTAGAGCACTTTCTTTTCCTCTCTTTTTTATAGTAGCAACTACACATTTTGGGTTTTATTACTCCTACAGTTCTTATTACTTTTTACACTAGAGACACAGTGTGATATTTATAAATATGATTCTTATTTATTTCACTAATGAGGATAATCTCAAGTTGTCTCCATTTCCCTATGAAGGCCTCAAGATCATCATTTTTCATAGTTGAGTAATATTCCATTGTATAAAAATACCACATCTTTTTTATCCACTCTGCAGTTGATGGGCATCTTGGTTGTTTCCAAGATTTAGCTATTACAAATTGTGCTGCTATAAACATGGGTGTACATACATCACTGTGATATGAACTTTTCAGTTTTTCAGGGAAAATACCCAGGAGGGGAATAGCTAGGTTGAATGGAGCTTCTCTTGTCATTTTTCAGATATCTCTGAGTGTATCCTCTTGTGTTTCCATTCTGATCTTGAAGTTTGATACTCTGTCCTCACCTTAGTCCCTTCTGCTATCTACATAACCAATAGAATTCTTTATCTCTGAGACTGGCTTGGCATCTTTTTATGGAGGCTATTTCTTTGATAAACTTGTCGTGCATGTTTTGAATAGTTTCTGTCAGCGTTTCTAATTCTTTGTTTGATTCTTCTGTAATCACATTGATCAATTTATTTGTTAGTTCCACTACTTGTTTGGCTATCTTGACGTCAGCAAATTTCTTTGTTTCCTATTTAACCATTTTGTACATTTCAGTTATTTGGTGTTTGGTTTGTTCTCTATCAATCCCCCTTGGATCTGCTTTGGAGACATTCTGTTGCCTTTTTTTTAATCTTTCTTTTTTTGTTCTGAGGGTTAATGTTAAATAGAATGGAGAGACTTTATTGCTGGTATGAAGATCTCTTTCATTAAGTTCTGTTTTCCAGTGATGTGATCTTAGCTTCATTTGTCAAGCAATACTGTCTACCACTTTAGTCCATTTAATTAGGTTGCACCCTGTCACTGTGTTGTAGGGAGAGAATTCCTACTTGTTATGACATCACCCACAGATCCCACCATAGATTGATCTCTGGTAAACATTAAAACTTGTTTTGCCAGTTTCACCCTTTTATCAGCGCCCCTTACAGACTGTTCTGTACTGTGAACTTGTGGTCAGTCTGGGACATGAAAGAAGTGAAGGAAAGAGGGCTAAGGAAGGAGGGGAGGGAGATATGAAAAGTTTTAGTAGGTAAAAAAGTAGATAGGAGGTCAGACTTTGTTAAGGCATTTTAATAGCCAGAGTAAAGGGTTATTGTTGAAGGTGTGGAAGAGAAGATTTGTGAACAGTACCCTTCCATTTAAAGCCGTGGCGTACTTTTACTCTTTTTTGTATATATATAGGCCTATGTCACATGAGAGCAGGACAGGAAGTGCGGGAAGAGGAGGAGATGCAGCAAATGAAGAGCGAGAAAAATAGATCAGGGAGGAAAGAAGCTTAAAAAGATAAAAGCCTGAGGACAAAATAAAAGAAACACTTGAAAAATAAAAAAGGTAAAGTTAGACAACTATTTGTAAAGAAGCACGAACCAAAGAACAGGAAAAAAAAAAAAATCAAGAGAGAGAGCGCCACACAGATGCACGAAGAACACACGCACAGGCCCGCGTGGCGGTACCCCACGGCCCGGATTCCCTTCCCGCGCAGCGCGCCTCCTGCAGGCAGCCACACTGGCTTCTCCCGGGCTGTGGGTGCTTAACCGCCTGCTTGGGAATGTCGGCCTCTCCGGACCCACCTCCTGTCTACAAGCCATGATGTGGGCATGGCCAACTGAAGACCTTTGTCTGTGTCCCAAAATCTGACCACCTCCCTTCACCGGGAGGAAGAAGATGTGAAATACTTGCCCAACACCCAACTTCCGTGGCTCCCACCGCTGACTTCCTGCTCGCGCTCCCCGGCTGCTGGACGCGTCCTCCCAGCTTGACCTCCCTCCCAGAGCCTTCGGTCCAGGACGTGGCCCAAGGCCCTCTGCCTCAGGCCGCACTGGGTCTTGCATGGGACCTTCCAGCGTCCCCCTCGCTGGAGCGCAGCTTGCCGCCCTCCGGAGCGTGGCGCCGCCCGGCCGGTAGAGGGCCTCCTTCGCCCGTGCAGGGCTCTGGCCTCCTTCGCCTGCCTGCTTGCCTCCGGTGTTACTGGTCTTTCTCGTATTTCTCTAACCCGCCGTGCTGAAATCTAAATTTCCCCCTTCTTAAATAGCCACTGTACGTAATTCTATTCGTTAATTAAATATTTTCAGATAATTATCTCCTTTTCTATCAATGCAGAGTAGTTACACAGAATAATGAATTTCATTTCGGCCTACTTGTATATGCATATAGCTTTCTATGATCACTCACCCTTCTGCTACTTTCACCGCCCTCCTTCTTTCCCCTCATTCCCTTGCTCTTCACTAAGTCTCCTTTCTACTTTTGTGTCCTGTTTTTCCCCCCAGATGCCGCTCATGTGAGAACAAATGAGACGTTTGTCTCCTGAATTTGGCTTATTTTGCTAGCATTATGATCCCATTTCATTTCTGCAAGCGACATGACTTGATTCTTTATGGCTGAATAATACTGCAACTTGTATATGTACCACATTTTCTTTTTTTTTTTTTTTCCACTCCTATACTAACTTTATCTTTCATTGTACAGAAGTCTGCTTGAGCACTGGCTTCTTAGAATTTCAGATCAACCAATCACTCACCAAAGAATTTGGCGGCTTTTCTGTCTCATTTTGCAAACAATTACGTGTCTGCTCCAATGGGAAACGCGTCCAGTCAGTTCCTCAAAACACGCTTTGCAAAATCAGCGACGATTAGCAAATGAGCTAGCTCTAGTTTTTCTGAAGCCAATACTGATTTCCACATGGCTGCACCAAATTACATTCCCACCAACAGGATTGCAGGATACTTTTGCCCTGCATTCTTGCCTGCATTTATTGTCTTTTGTGTTCTTGGTGACAGTCTCTCTAACGAGGGTGAAACAGAATTTTGATGTAGTTTCAATTTTCATTCCATGATGACTAGAGATGAACATTTCTTATGTTGCTGTTTGGCCATTTATACTTCTTTTGAGAAGTGTCTGTTCAGTTCATTTGCCCATTTATTTGTATTTTGGGTGCTGAATTTTTTTATGTTCTAGATATTAATCCTCTGCCAGAAAAGTGCTGACAAAATTTTTCTTTCATCACTTTCAAAGTCATTTATATTTCTGCCAGTTATCACTTTAGGAGAGTTTAATTACTTTCCTTACTTTCATAAATTAATATGGGAAAATTTGCCTGAGTCCCAGCACTCAGGAGGCTGAGGCAGCAGGATCATTACAAGTTCAAGACCAAAGTGAGCCCAAGGCCAGCCTGAACTCATTCATGCTTATGCATTAAAGTGTTCATAAAATCCCAAAGGGCAGAGTACTGAGCGCACAGGCTTCCCAAGAGGGTAGTTCATCCAGAGAGGGATGGTAAACCCTTTAGAGACCAAGTGTCCAAACTGCAATGCAAAACCTATTTATGTATCACAAAATGCAAGTGCTGTGATTAAACCTGATACTTAGGTTTTAGTTAGAAAGTGTGATTCATGGTAGCATTGCATACATGGCTCTGCATGCTCGCCTGGCCTCCATTACAGGGCAAAGGCTTCAAGCCTCTTCCCCATATTCTGTTTAGTGCCTTTCTTTATTGTTTGTAATATCCTTTAAAATAAGCTGGTATGTACAGATACACATACACCTTTGAAGGGCAAAGTAATCAGCAAGGCCTGAGGGGGGTTTGTTAACAATATAGGAATCCAAGCAGTCAAATTGATAAATTTGGAATTTAATTAGCTGAGCTCAGCAACCACTTGCATGGACCCCCGTTTCAGAGTCCCACTAAGTGGTACTGAACTGGAAAGTTACAAAGTTTTTAAAACAGAAAACCACAAAGAGTTGGAAACAATTTAGCTAGAATCTTACGTTAATTTTTGGTTGATACCTTTATTCTGCTTCTTTGTTGAGCAGGTTAATTTTTCTCCTGTGGGTGCAACTCATTTTGCTTTTCTCGTGGGACTTGTACTCTAGGTAATTTTCCATTCTCCTGGATCAAATACAGGGCACTAGTTAAATGCAGGGATCAAGATGGTGTCAGTTATGCCAACCTATTACAAGGCCAGTAATGTGAAAGTGTCTGAAGCAGAAGCCAATAGACAGCAATTGGACACTAGAGAACTCCACCAACAGAAAACCAGTCTCAGCCCCTACATCCAGAGGCCAAGATCAGCTCCACACCCAGCACATCTCTGGGAGTAACATGGACATTATCACAAAACTATAAACACCGAACGAAAGTAGATTCTTGGGATAGCTATAAAGAACCAATTACTTCTGGAGGACAGTCCTGAGGAGCAGACATCTCCTTGCCTCCTCGAAAGAGGCCCTAATGCTACTGGTAGAGCTGTATATCATGGGAGGTTGGTGGGCATAAACATAGAGGACAAAGAAAAAAGAGGTGAAGAATGGCAAGCCGCAGAGGCAGGGTGTGACCCCACACTCCCAGGCCACCCATGACAGGCCTGGAATTCAATGGTAACAATGCAGTTGGAAGTCAAACACTGGAACTTTCTGAAATGATAACAGAAGTAAAAAACAAAAGTAGGAAAACGATAGGTAAAATGATCTCTCAGGTACAAAACAGAAATGATGCTAAAAACCAAGATAATAGATAAGACACAAATAAAAGAATAGATAAGCTTAGAAAAAGATGGAAACAAAAATGCCCAACATAGGGGACAATGGTATCCATGAAGCAGATCCAAACAGAGATCCAGGAGATTAAACCTCCCATTGAAAGTACATGCAACAGATTGAACGAAGGAAAGGATAGAATTTCAGATCGTGAAGACAGAATTTCAACTCAGATCATCAAAAGAAAGATAACTCAAAAATAGCAAGAGACCATGAAAAATCAATCTAACGGCTACAAGACAAAGCAAAGAATAACACAAGACTGATTGAGGTTAATGAGAAAGCTGGAGACAGCACCAACGCCATAACAATCATAAATATATATGCACCTAATAGAGTAGCACACAACTACGTAAGACAGTTATTAGTAGACATGGAGAATCAAATGAGCAATAAACATAGTTGTAACAGGAAACCTCAATACTCCATTGTCACAGCAAGATAGATCAACTAAACAGAAAATCAGCAAAGAAATATCAGAGTTGAACCAAACCTGTGAACAAATGGAGTTAATAGGAAGAAGTCATGCCCTAAGGCCATGCACCAGGCCAGAGAGATCCAGTGAGCCCAGCATGGGCCAGAGAAGAAAGCATGTCCTGAGGCTCCACTGCCATCGGGAGGCACACAGGAGAATCACTGGCACAGGCCTCTCTACCACTCCACTACTCCACTCCACCACTGGACTGTAGGAACCCCAGTACCTAGTCTAGTCCACTACACCAAGGGGCTAGGAGCCAACACAGGAAGCACCTGGCATGCAGAAATCAGCTGATTCAGGAAGTTCTCTAAAGGATATAACGGTATGTATAGTGTGTAAGATAGATGACCATATTACTGAGCTTTTATTAGATCATTGAACAGAAGAGTTTGTACTGTCAGTGTTTGAGTGCCTAGCCACTTTTTATGCTTTGATTTTGTAACTTTAACAACTATTGTTAAGATGACACTATGTAATGTATCAACTAGTGATTTTATTATGTTAATTTTTTTTGAATTCTGTATTCTACTTTTTTTCTCATTTTTTCTATTTTTTCTTTTTTAAATTTTCTTTTCTTTCTCTCTTAAAATGAAATAAAATAAAATAAAAAGAAATGAGCTGATTCAGAAGAGGACAGGAAAATGTCAAGATGAAGGAGCAAAATAAAATCTCAGACCTCCAGCCCACACAGAACAAGTTCAGGAGACAGGCATAGTAGAAATTAGAAGTCCCATGCCTGAAATTTCTGAAAAGATAACATCAGAAGTGAAGAAGAAACTTAGTTCTTGTACTGATTGGTTAATTTTATATGACTATGTCTCGGTCTGGACAGCTGTTTTGAAGATAGCAAGAGGCATTATGGTAGCCATTATATTTCCCATTATCTTGTTTTGAAGTCCTATATCATTTTCATTGTTGTGTTTGGTTTGGTTTTATCCTGTTTTATTTTGCTTGATTTTATTATGCCTGGTGGTATGGGCAGCTATTTTGAAGAAAACAAGACATATTATGGTAGCCATTGGTGATTCCCTACTATCTTGTTTTGAAGCCCTGTATCACTTTCATTGTTTTGTTTTGATTGGATTTATTCTGTTTTATTTTATTTGGCTTTATTCTCTTTAAAAAATTAGTAATAATAAAATAAAATAAGCTGGTGAATGTGTTTCTCTGAGTTCTGTGAGTCACTCAAGCAAATTTATAGCCAGTTGATCAGAGGCACTGGTAAAATAATGGGGACATTTCAACCAGAACCTAAGGGAGAGGAACAGGTTTGAGATTGAACCATCAGCCCATAGGATCTAATGCTATCTTCAGGTAGCTAGTGTCAGAATTTAAATCATATTAGAAGACAATTGGCCAATGTCAACTTGCTGCAAGATTGTTTGCTGTTAGCTGGGAGAAACCCACATATCTGGTGTCTGTGTGGATATGGAGTGAAAACAGAAAGATAAACAATCTGCTTATTCCTGACCAACACCTGCTCCATGCATCTGGCAGACAGCCATTGCATAATTACTGATAATCTATTTGTTAGGCGACTTAGATTTAGAGGAAAATAATTCCTAATGACTGCCTTTGAAGTTTTATAAAATTTATGAATTCTTAAGAGAAACTCAGATGTCTCTAAAAAGCATTAAAATCTGTGCTCTGGATTGACAAAGAAAATGTTAAGCATGGATTTAGGATAGACTGTGAATGAGAGGGGACATGTAATGATGGAAACAGGGTTGCAAGGAATACTGCCATCACACTTACTATCTAAAAGAACTCCTTTGGCTCCTAACCCTAACTTGTTTTGTTAGTATTGTGTGTATGTTACATAGGTAGATGTCATGTTTCTCCACTATGTGTTCATAAAGCACATATGCCGAGCACTGGAGGCTAACAGTATATTTGACTAGTTGACTATAATAGTAGATGAAAAAGCCATACCAGAGCAGGCACAAAGTACTCCAGAGACCCAGGAAAAGAAATATAACTAATTGTAAGTTTCATAAAAGCACAAGCCAATTCATACATCTTATTCACATCACCCCAGAATCCCTTTATGTAGTCTAACAGTACTAAATCCATGAATAAAAAGATGAACTAATTACAAATGAAAAATGTAGATAAGAACAGACTGCCAAACCCATGGAAATTGCCCAAAATGGTTGGGGGGGGGGAGTGGGAAAGTAAATTGGTGCCTAATTTTTGGAAATATGGGGTTCCAGATGAAAAAGTTTGGACCTGAATATCTTCAAGGTCTGTGGTAAGAACAATTCACTTATGCACCTTAGGAGAATGTACATGATGTCAGAGAACCCTTCCCTATTGAACTGAATTTAACAGTGGCTCAGAATGCTGTGCTGGATACGGAAAAGGCCACCAGTGAATGATCATTTTAATCAATTTAGTAGTGGGTAGAAGGGAAGGAGCAGTCAATTTAGGCAACTAAGAACCACAATTAGCAGGTTACTTACAGAACTTTTACTCCTTTGATGTCAAGAAAACTTCTGTTTACCAGGGATATTGTCACTTGATATCTCTTTATTGATAACAATTGCTGAGTTACGTAAAAATCAAGCATTTGTATGGAACAATGAGACAGGTAACATTCATAAAACGAAGAATATGAAGTGAGAAAGAAAAGTGTGTGTACAGATCACATTCTTTAAGGCAGTGGTTGTGTTAAGAACAGTTGGCTGGTATGTAGGCAGAATATTTAATTCCTAATAAATTGTGCATTTCCAAACCATTTCAGGCCCCGGAGGGAGACTAGCTGATCGGTCTATCTCCCTTGAAAATATTTAACTCTCTCTAATTAATTAATAAATGAATTAGTTTAAAAAATAATCCATAGTATGCCATCATGTAGTGCCACCTGGGGAAAGAGTACAGCTAATGTTAGCTAACACTGTGGGAAATGGAGTGCAAAGTGGTTCGGACACAGACCCTAGAATTTCCAGCTGTGATTGTGCCCCAGCCCTACCACTTATTAGCTACGTGGCCTTGGACAAGGTACTTCAACAATCTGCACTTCAGTGTCTCAATCTTCAAAATAGGGGAAATACCAACAAACCTTACAAAGATTCAGTGAAATACACACCCAGTAGAGCAGTAGACACGTTGTACTTGATGAAAGAGTAGTAGTCATACAATCAACAAAACAAGAGCAAGATCAAGAATGGTTATTCCTTCTTTGTGAACTATTTACTTTTGCATCCTGTCATCTTTTGGAGATTATGTTGTCCTTTTTTTTTTTATATGAACTTCCATCTAGGGGTTTTTTGTTTGTTTGTTTGTTTTTTGTTTTTTTTGGTACCGGGGATCAAACTCACGACCTCACGCTTGCCAGGCAGGCGCTTAAGTCACTGAGCTAAATCCCCGGCCCTTATGTTGTCCTTTATGTTTAAATTTATGTTTTATATGATAAAAGTTATCATAAATGCTATATCTATTTCCCCAATATTTCATACCTTTCTATTTTCTTTTATGGAAAGAAGCTTAAAATATTTTATATAGGCAAGATTGGCAAGCAGATAGACACTCGCAGGCCTGAAGGAAAATAAACAGATTAAGGCCATATCCTTTGCCAGTTATGATCCAGATGATACACTTTGTCAGTTAAAATTAAATGAAGAAACAAAGATATCAATGTATAATATACCTATAGTTATTTATCAGGTCTCAGTTCCAAAAAAACTGACCCATGCAGCACAATGATATCTTACAGTTGCATGACTTGTGGGTAAAAATTTTAGGTGTGTTTATTTTCAAAACAAGGTGTTTTGAGTCCCTGTTTGTAAAACCTACAGCCCACTTTTTTTAGCAAGGGAGTAAAAGCAACATTTTTTTTTTGAAGACCCACCCATACTGGCTAAGAACTGATCTAAATTTTTTTTTCTCTCACAAGTTGCTCACATGAACAAGCCCCTGAGATAATAGTAGACCACAAAAGGAACACTGACCCCACCCACCAGTGAACAGAATAAAAAAGACATTTTGCAACCAACATTCCAAAGCAGGCTCTAAAGAAATGTTGATAAGCATGTACTTCACGCAGACAAAGCAAGGACTATTGCTCCTCAAAGCCCAGGAATGACTCCCCTGTGCATAACAAATATCCAGACACCTATTCCACACAGCTGCCTTGTGCTGAGACTTCAGAAACCCTTCCTGTGCTCTGCATAGCTACTTGGGCCTTCTCGGAATTTTCTTGAGAACCCAGTCAAGGAGTGGTTGTCTGGGTCCAGCCTGCTGGCGATATCTTCCATACAACCTGTCATAGTTTATGTCAGTGTCCCCCAAGCCTCATGCCTTTGCATTATGCATTTGTGATTGGTTCATTGTCTAGCGCTTGGATTGGGGGTATGAGTGCTACCCAGGCCTAGGGGTGGAGCCAGGATGTGATGTAATGGCAGGAAGAAGGCTTGTCTGGCTCTCTTGCCGGTTCCACTTTGCTGTTTGCAGCCGCCATGAACTCCACCCCGCCATGCCACCCTGCCTTGGAGCCAACTGAGTATGGACTGAAACCTCCAAAAACTGTAAGAAATAAACCTTTCCTTTCCCAACTTTGGGCATCAGGTATTTTGTCTCAGCAATGTAACTAAGACACAACCCTTTTCTAAAACCTTCTGTTACGTATTAGCTCAACTCTTTCTCTGCTCTACTAAGTAGTAACTTGTCCCATATTTCAATTAACTATCACATAATGTAGATAAAATAATATATTGTCATCTTTAAAATAGTATTATAAAATTAAAGTTCTGATTATCTCCACCTCACCAATCCTATTTTTCTTCACCCTACAGGTACATATTTCAGTTTTAGTTTTACATAGATCCCTAAAGGCATTTTTTCTTGCATAATCATGGAGAAGGTGATGGTATTAATTGTACGCTTTATATCTGGAAGAAACAGAATACATATACTGTTCCCATTTTGTCATCCAACAACATGCCTTGAAGATCTATTCACACAAATTTAATGGTTAAGCAAATATATTTATTCTCATTTATTTAATTATACTTTTGCTGGTGACATCAGATTTCTGATTTTTTTCTGATATAAATTATACTTTAATGAACAGTTTCCTGTGCATCCTCTCCAAATACTTGATCACTATCGTGATACGGCATCTCCCAGCAAAGAGGGCTAGCTAAAAAATACTTTTGTGGTATTTGCATTTATTTAAAATGTAACTAATACCCCATTTTCCTTGAGGATTTCAAGGCTTCCCTAGTTAACTTTTCCCACATCCCACTATTACTCTGTGCATACCTGGAGATGAGCAGGATTTCATGGGGTAGTCTCCAATTCAACCTTACCAAACCTGGGCAAATTGCTTCCAGAGAGTTCAGGACAAATCACATCCTACCAGTTTCAAATACAAGTTATGTCCCATATCTCTCCAGTAATACCAGATTTATCATTTTTAAGTAATCAGGTGGCATAGAATATTTGTAATGCTGCTGGGAATTGAAACTAGGGCCTTTGCAATGAGCTAAATCCCCAGTTCTTTCATTTTTCATTTTGAGATAAAGTCTCACTGACTCACTACATTGCCCAGGCCGGACTCAAACTTGAGATCTTCCTGCCTTAGCCTCCCTGTATTTTTAGACAGGGTCTCACTATGTAGTGTAGCTGGCCTGCAGCTTGTGATCCTCTGGCCTAAGCCTCCCAAATTCTCAGATAATAGGCATGTATGATGGAAAAACTTTTTCAAACAAGTATTTCTTTGATTACTAATATGGTTGAATATATTCTTATGCTTATTTATTTGTGTTCTGTCTGCTGTGAAAACCTGTTTATATTCTATGCACATTTTATTGGGTTAGTTTTTTTTTTCTCATTAAGTATAAGTTTTTTTAAAAAATAAATTCTAAGTACTAAACTGCTTGTGTTTTAAGTTTGTTGAACATATTTCCCATGGTCTGGCAATTTCCTGTACTGTCTGTGATGTCTTCCTCAAGGAAAAGTGCTGTTCTTGCATTTGTCATGGTGGTTTTTTCTGTTGCTTATGGATATGGTTTGTTACTATTTCATTTCAGTTTTCTTCATGCGTCTTAAACTGTATTAGTCAGTTTTCCTGTCATTGTAACAAACTCCCTGATGCCCACGACTAGAGGAAAAGAGGTTGATCTAGCTGACAGTTTCAGAAAGTTCAGTCTACAGTTGGCTGCTTCCCAGTCAGGAACAGGATGCAGAAACAAAGCTGCTAATTTCATGGCAACCAGGATGCAGAGCAGAGCAGAAGGGCAAGAGACCCACAGTGCCCAGGGTCACACCTCACCCACCCAGAGGCACGCAGAGGTGTGCTCTGCTGAACACGCAGACAGCTCCCAAACCTAGCAGGCTGACACAACTAAGCAAGACCACGACATTAAACATGCGCGATGATTTTTGTTTTCTTTTCTGATCTAGTGTGGTTACCAATGGTAAACTAAGTTCTCTACAAATAAATTGGAGAGTGCGTCATTTTTTTCATGTTCTGTTAGAGTTTGTACAAAATGCAAATAACCTGTTATTTGAAGACTTAGTGAATCATGCTGAGAATGACAGAGCTTAATGATATTAATTTGTCTCTCCTAATATTTATTCTTGTTAGTACATGTTTGTAGTACATATCAATTACATTTGTCATGGGAAGTTGAGTGTACATAATATATCTTAATTCTTTTTTTATCTCATTCTTCTTTCTTCCCTTCTCACCTCTATTTCTTGCTATGCTTCCAATTCGCATTTCTTGTTTCCTATTATCTATCTTTTACTTGTTCTTAACCAGTACTTTGGCTTTCTCATATATGAGAAACCATGCAATATTTAAACCTCATTTATTTCACTCAACAGTGTAGCAGTACCCCATTGTATATTAATGCCACACTTTCTTTATCTATTTGTATGTTGATAATAGATAGGCTGCTTCCAAGATTTAGCTAGTCCCAGTTGTGCTACTATAAGCATGTATTATTGTAACCTGATGTCTTTAACTCTTCTGTAAAGATGCCTAGAAGGGGCATAGTTGGGCCCAGCGAAAGTTCTACTTTTAGTTTCTTGAAGGTTCTTGATTCACGTAGCAGTTGTGTTAGTTTACATTCCCAACAATAGTGTAGAAGGGTTCCTTTCTCCTTACTGCCACACCAGCGTTTGTTATTACCTGATTTCTTGATGGTATCCATTCTTTTTAGAACCTCAGAGAGGTTTTAATTTGCAGTTTTCTAATGGCCAGAAATGTTGAACATATTTTTAATGTTGGGTCTTTTATTTGGTTTGTGTTTGTGTTTGTGTTTGTGTTTGCTATCTTTGTACGTACTACATTCTAGTCCTCTGTCCAAGGAGCAGCTGGCAAAAATTTCCCCATTCTGAAGGTTTTGTGTTACTCTGACAGTTGTTTCCTTTGCAATGCTAGAGCTTTTAATTCAATGTAATCCCATTTATTAACTCTTGATGTTATTTTTTGTGCAATGCAGTTTCCATTCAGAAAGTCCTCGTCTATGCCTCTTCTCAGAAGTTTCATCTAGTTTATCTCTTGCCGAGTTATGTGTCCGTTTTAATATTTAGATTTTCTTTTGATTTCCGTTGTCTACATAGAGAGAGACAGAAGTTTAGATTCAGTCTTCTGTGTGTGAATAGCCAATCTCCCATAATCCAAGTAATAAAGAGGCTATCTTCCCTCCAGCGTATGTCTTTGGCTCCTTTGTTGAAGGAGCCTGGGGCTGGTGGTGTCGGAATCCACACTGCTCCACTGACCCACGTGCTGTCAGCTTTCCATGGTGCCATCACTGTAGTTTTGTGACATAATCTGAACTCTGTGACTGTGATTCACCCAACTTTGCTCTTGTTGCCTAGAATTACCTTAGTTATTCTGTTTCTTCTGGTTCCATATAAAGTTTAGGTTGATTTCTCTAGTTCTACGAGGAATGCTGTTGGATTTCAACTGGGATTACCTTAAATTTATATATGAGTTTTGGAAGTATGACCATTTTACCAATATTGGCTCTACTTGTTCAGGAACAACAGATATCTTTCCATTCTGACGCCCTCTTTGATTTCCTTTTTCAGAGCACTATAATTGTTATTATAGGAGAGCTTTGATTCCTTTATTGAGATAATTTCTAAGTATGTAATCTCCTTGTTGATATTGTTTTTATGATTTCTTTCTCAATGGGTTCGTTTTGGTGTACAGAGATGCTATGGATTTATGGGTGTTAATCTTGCATATTGCTACCTTGTTGAACTTGATTCTTAGTTCTGTAAGTCCACTGGTGGAGTTTTTTGAGTCCTCTATGTAAAAGTTCAAATAAGCATAGTTTGACTTCTTCCTTTCCTATATGAATACCTTCCATTTATTGTTCTTGCCTGATTACTCTAGCTAGGGTTTTGACTACTACATTGAATGTGCCTGGTGATAGTAGACATTTTTGCCTTGTTTCTGATTTCAGAGAGAAATTTTTCAGATTTTCTCCATTTGATACAATATTGTTAATAGGTTTGTCATAAGTTGCTTTTATCAGATTGAGATAAGGTCCTCCTATACCTATTTTCTCCAGGGTTTTTATTATGAACAGATACTGAATTTGATCAAAGGCTTTTTCTTCATTTACTGAGGTGATCATGTGATTTTTTTCCTTGCTTCAATGTATGTGATGTATTACACTTGCTAATGTGCATAGGTTAAACCGTTCTTGCACCTCTGCAATGATGCTCTTTTTGTTTTTGGTCTTACTGCTCTTTTTCTTGATCTGCTACCTTTTGTTTGCCAGTATCATCTTAGAATTTTTGTGTCTATGTTTATTAAAGAGACTGGCCTGAAGTTTTCTTTTTTTAGTTGACTCCTTGTTTGCTTTTGGAATCAAGGCAATGCTAATTTCCATGAATGAGTTTGGCATTACTCCTTTCCCTTCAATTTCGTTAGAGTTTGAGGAGTATTGGCATTACATCTTCCCCAAACTTATTGTACAATTTAATGATGAATCCATTCAGTCCTGAGCTTTTCTTAGAAGATAGGTTTTGTTGTTGTTGTTATTATTATTATTATTATTATTATTATTATTACTGCCTCACTTTCATTGCCTATCATTGGATTATTTAGAATATCTATGTCTTTTAGTTCATTTTTTTTCATTCGTATGTACCTATGAATCCATCCATTTCCTCTGGATTATCCAATTTATTGGAGCTCAGGTTTTCAAAGTAATTACTAATAGTAACTACTAATAGATTTTAGGGGTCTCTGTTGTAATTTCACTTTTTCATTTATAAGTGCCTTGATATGGTCCTTCTTCTTTTCTTTGTAAAATTGGCTAACAGTTTGTCTATATTGCTTATTTTATTTTAGAAGCACAAGTTCCTCACTTCATTGATTCTTTATAGTTTTTTACTCACAATTTTTTAAAATTCCTGCTTGATTAATAATAGGATTATTCATAATCTCCTGTCTTGCACTAGCTTTGGATTTGGATTGTTCTTGTTTTTGTAAGACTTTGAGGTAGATCATTAAGTTATTTATTTGGGCTCACTCTTTTTCTGAATGAGCTATTACAAACTTCACTGTTAGGACTGCTTTCACTGTGTCCCATAGGTTCTGGTATGTTGTACCAGCATCATCATTTGCTTCTAGAAACTAGTTTCTTCCTTGATTTCTTATATGACCCATTCAGTAGAGTGTTGTTTAATCTCCATGTGTTATATACTCTCTGTGGTTTCTTTAGCCATTGATTGCTAGTTTCAATGTTCTATGATCTGACAATATCCATGGAATTATTTTGATTATTTTGTATTTATTTCAGGATGATTTACTGCCTAGTGTGTGGTTGTCTTAGTTACTTTGACTCATCGCTGAGACAAAATACCTGATGCCCGAAGTTGGGAAAGAAAAAGTTTATTTCTTAGAGTTTTGGGAGGTTGCAGTCCATACTCAGTTGGCTCCAAGGCAGGGTGGCATGGTGGGGCCACAGCTCATGGCAGCTGCAAACAGCAAGGGGGAAACCAGCAAGAGAGAGAGACACACCTTCTTCCTGCCATTACATCACATCCTGGCTCCACCCCTAGGAGAGTGTAGTACTGACACCACCAATCCACACACTAGACAATAAACCAATCACAAATGCACAATGCAAATACATGAGGCCTGGGGGCCACCAACATAAACCATGAATTCCACTCCTGGCCCCCAAAGACTCATGTACAACCTTTATACAAAAGACATTTAGTCCATCTCCAAGAGTTGCCAAAGTCCTAACATTTTCAGCATTGCTGAAAAATCCAAGTCCCAAGTCTCCTCCAATATCTATAGCAAACTCTTAACTGTAACCCCCTGTACAAGTGAAGCAAGGTTAAACATTTCTGAAATGCAAAGGCACAAAATAAACATTACCATTCCAAAAGTTTCAAATGGGGGAATATAAAGCATTGGAAACCAAGCAAGTCCAACATCCAGTAGAGCAAACATTAAGTCCTAGAGTTCCATGCTCAGCATTTGAAGCAATCTGATTGCAAGCTCCAAAAGGCTTGGGTGATTCCACCCCCACTGCACTTCTAGGGATTTCAGCTCCTGCAGCTTCTCTCTTAAACCCTCTTTGCTTGGTTTTTGCAGCTTTTCTTGGATTGTCCACGTTCCTGGCTTTTGTAAACTTCTGGAGTCTCCACTGTACCTTTGGCTTCACCCTTACATGTTTACATATTGCCCTCTCAGGGCACACTGCTTGGACTCCCAGACCTTTTGCAATCGAAGTGGAAGCTGTCTTACCCTCAGAATTTGTGCATTTTCCTTGCTCCTAAAATCAGCACCACATGGATGCCGCCAAGGTCTGCTGCCAGCTGGAGCAGTAGCCAAGCTTTTCTCTCTCTTGGCTATAGGGGTCCAGTGCCTGGATTGCTGGGCTCTGTTTACCTGATTGTGAAGAAAAGCTTTTCTATGTTGCTGCCATTCTGGAACCTCATGTGGCTGCCACCATTCTGGAACCTCATGTGGCCTCCCATGCCATTCTGGAGCATGGTGCTCTGAAGCTTTCTTATCCTAGAAAATTCTTTCACTTTTGTAGTTTTGGGGCTGCAAAGGGTGGAGACCTGCTGCTTCCTGGGATACCCAGTGGCCATCTTTCTTATCTCTCTGTTTCTTCTCAGCAATCAAAGTCTCAGCTCTATCTTTATAATCCACAGCTTTACTGGAGTTCTCCTTCTGGCCAAAGTCACAGTGTTTTAAATTATCCTGCTGGGCTCTTTGCTCTTGATTTGCAACATAGATCTGGCTAAAAGCCCCCAACAATAGCCATGCCACAGCCTCACATTTGACTGCCTTGAAATTTCCTTTGCCAGACTAATCAGTCCATTACACTTAATCTCAGTCTCAGGCAAAGTCTCTGGGAATGAGCAAAATGCAGACAAACTTTCTGCCAAGCCATAACACACATCATAGGGAATCCAACAACCAATACAGTCTGCCTTCCCAGCAGAAACCTCACAAGCCTGGTCTTTACTCTCAGGCTTTCTATCAGCCTTCTGGTCTCCTGAGCTCTGACCAGAATATCCAACCTAAGTTGCTCCAGCGCTATGCATCCAGGTGACATGTCCAAACCTTTCCAAACTCTTCCCACAAGCCATTTCCAAAGCCTCTTGAAAAACATGGTCAGGTATAGTCACAGCAATGACCCCACTCCTCTGTACCAAATTCTGTCTTAGTTACTTTTATTCATCACTGAGACAAAATACCTGATGCTCAAAGTTGGGAAAGGAA
Organism: Dolichotis patagonum; assembly: GCA_004027295.1. Classification (NCBI taxonomy): domain Eukaryota; kingdom Metazoa; phylum Chordata; class Mammalia; order Rodentia; family Caviidae; genus Dolichotis; species Dolichotis patagonum. Next base: position 28,016 of record PVJX010024451.1, read on the forward strand.
AGGTTTATTTCTTACAGTTTTGGGAGGTTTCAGTCCATACTCAGTTGGCTCCAAGGCAGG
>PVJX010024452.1:0-28076 GCA_004027295.1 Dolichotis patagonum
ATGTTCTCAGGGTTGGGGGCTGGGAGTGTTTTCTTATTTCTCCCTTTCGTCATGTTTTTGGTTCCTTCCATACAAGTGTACAGTGTAATTCCCAGACCCTTTTCTTGTTGTTTAAGGCTCCTCTAGAGGGCGCAGGCTAGGAGCTTTAGCCCTCTTCAATAGGTTATCAGAGATTAGAGTTCACCCACAGGCAGTGTGCACTAGCTCCTCCCTTCTGGGCCAGTCAATCTTTGCAGACCTTCACTGCGTCAGTGTGCACTGATCTCAGGGAAGTAACTGGGTCCCCACCAGGGGCGTGGCCTAATCCAAGCAGATTCCACCAATCCACTCGGCGAGGGGAGTAACCAGCTGAAGCCACTTCCTTATGGAGTTAGGGCTGTCCTGCCCAAATCCAACATGTCCTCCAGTCAGTTTCCCCTTTCCCGTGGGAGGGTCTTATTCCCATCACTCACCGCATCCCCAAGAACTGCTGGACTGCCCGACCTCCGACTTCAGCACAGCTGAGGTGGGAATTCACGGTGCCTCTGGGTGGGTTGTGTGCAGAGTGGGTCCCAGCGAGCTGCACGCAGGGCTGTTCAGCTCCAGGCTCTGGCGGCTCAAGCCAGTCACTTCGGTGCGGATCGCTTGTTCAGGTCGGGCGGAATTCAGGCGGCTTGAGGAGGGCTGTGCTCGCTGATCTTATCTTTACTAATAGTAGCCCCAGGACCTCATATTCGAGAGGGTTTTTGTGCTTTAGTTTCTTTCTGGGTTGTGAGAGTCTATCTCTCTCTGTTTGGGTCTCTCCAGGGTGTTTTATTATGGCATTTGAGCTGTTTCTCTCAGAGAGGGTCTCTCTCCTGCTACCTACCAGTCCGCCATCTTGTCTCTTCTCCAGTTTCTTAGTTCTTACATTGAGATCTTTCATCCATCTTGAATTAATTTTTAGGTATGGAGTGAGGTAGATATCCGGTTCTTTAGTCCTGTTGAAAGACTGTTCATTCCTGCATTGAATTATTTTGGCACTTTGGTCAAAAACCAATTGGCCAGAGGTATGAAGGCCTATTTCTGGACTTTATTCTATTCCATTGACCTCTTATGCCAGCATCACAATGTTTTGATTACTGTAACTGTGTAGTAAGTTTTGAAATTGTGAAGTGTGAGACTTTCAATTTTTTTCCTTTTCAAGATTGTTTTGACTTGAGATTACATACAAATTTGAGGGTTGACTTTCTGTTTCCATAACAAAGAATTGGGATTTTGACAGGGATTGCTTGGAATCTGTTGACCAGCATTGGGAGTAGTACAATCTTTATAAGATAAAATCTTCCAACCCATAAACATGGGTTGGCTTTCCATTTATTTAATTTTCTTTTTTTGTAAATTTTTTAAAATTTTATTTTAAAGAGGATAACACCAAGGAAAATAAAACAGAATAAAACTAATCAAAATAAATCAGTATAAGCGATACGGGACTTCAAAACCTTATGAAGTCAACAGTAGTACCATAATGCCTTTTTTTGCCTTCAAAATAGCTGCAGATAACTTCAGACATAGTAAAAATCAAACAGAATAGAATAGAAATAATAAGAACAGAGCAATGAATGCAAGGACTTCAAAACAAGCCAATAGTAAATCCAAAATGGCTACCACAATGTATCTTGTTATCTTTTAAATAGCTGCTCATGCCATCAGATTTAACATAATCAAACAAAAAAAAGAGAATAAAATCCAATGCAACAAAACAATGAAAACGATATGGTTTCCAGGAGGGGATCACTTCATGGTAAGGCCTGGCTCTCTCCCTCTGCAGTCCGTGAATGGCCACCATCTGGGCAGCAGAGGTGACTTGGAGGAGATCAGCCCGGTAAGACTGCCGCAATCCGGGGTTTCGCCCGCACCCACAGCGAGCCCTGCGCCTGGCAGGCTGCACCTTAGCCGGGCTGGTGTCTTCCGGCTCCTCCTCAGGTTCGGGCACTATTTAATTTTCTTCTTTACTTTTTTAGCAATGCTTTATAGTTCTATAGTTATCACCTTACTAATTTCACTTTTCTTTGATCAAATTTATTCCTATTTCATTCTTCTGCTGCTACTGTAAAGAATTATTGTTTTTCTAATTTCCTTTATAGTTTGTGTGTTGAGAGTATATAAAGATACAAACTTTCAGTATTTCACTATTGAGAATGATGATAGCTACGAGTTTTTTATATATACTCCTTAGAACATTGAGGAAGTTCTTTTCCATTTGCAGATTGTTGAGTGTTTTATCATGTAAAATGTTGATTTTTGTCTAAGGCTTTACTATATCAATTGGTATAATTATATACTTTTCCCTTCATTTTGTTAATACGACATTACATTAATTGATTTTCTTATGTTTAACCATCCTTGCATTTCTGGGGTAAACTACATTTGGGTTGTTCATGGCATGTAATTCTTTGCGTATGCTGTTGCATTTGGCTTTCTATTCTCTTGAAAAACAGGAAAAAATTGCCATTAAATTTTTAAAAATCTTTTTGAGACAGGATCTCACTATGCAGTTCAGGCCAGCACTGAGATCACTTTGTAGCCCAGGCTGGTCTCGAGCTTGCAGTGATCCTCCTGCAATCCTCCTGCCTCAGCCTCCTGAGTGCTGGGATTACAAACATGAGCCACCACACTGGCTGCCATTAACACCTTTTTAAATGTTTAGGAGAATTCATTAGTGAAGCAATCTAGCTCTTGGGTTTTGTTTTCTAAGAGTTTTTTTTTAAAAGCAAATTTATTGACTTTACTTGTTTTAGTTGTATTCAGAGTTTTTACTCCTTCTTGAGTCAGTTTTGGGTAGTTTACATATTTTTTAGGAATGTGCCCATTTTCCCCAGGTTATCAATTTTGTGGCTTATAATTTTTATGATATTCTCTTATGCTCCTTTTAATTTCTGTAAGTTAATGATGGTGTCCCTTCTGAACAAAATTTTAGTTGATCTTTTACTGTGGTAAAATTCAAATATATACAAAAATAAATAGTCAAATAGTTTAATAAATTTCCATATACTTAATATCAAGATAAAAATTATCAAGGGCTTGTCACACTTCTTTCATCTCTTTCTTAACTTTCTCTTCCTCTCTCATGCAACCCAGACGTGAAAGGAGCAAATCTAATTCTGTATTAGGAGCAGAGAAAGTGTTTTAAGAAGGTTGCAGAGCTAATGTGTGCTTGTGAATATTAATTCTTTGTTGGCTCGGAGAGGCTCTCTTTCGTCTAGCAGTTTCCCTGCCTCTTATTCAAGATTGAGTTCCCAGTCAAGTTTCTCCTGCTAGAGTGTGATTCTCAGCCAATTTTAGTCACCTGGGAACTTTAAAAAATATATTGATGTCTGAGTCCTACCCCAGAGGCTTGAATTTTATTGGTCTGGGTTATAGTCTGGGCATCAGACATTTTTAAAAGGTGATTCTAATACACAGCCAAGACTGAAACTTTTGCTCTAAAATGTGAGTCCCCTAATTCTACTTTCCATTTGTAATGCATCACTGAGTGTTTCTTTTAAGATATTTCAGAGACCAGACAGTAAGATCTTGCTATTTACTTTCTTGGTATTTACAAATAAGTAATGAATTTAAGCAAGGATTTAAAACCTCCTGTCTAGCCAATGCCAGAAATAAGTTCAGGAGTCAACTCCAAGATTTGCTGATCTTAACTTGAAAGGGAACTGAATCAGGAAAAGAGGAACATGGTCAGGTGTCAGATATGAAGACTTAGTCCTAACTGTGTATTCAGTTTTGTTCTTTAAGCTTTTTGTTCAAGGCACTGATCTCATTGGTGACCGTATCTTAGAATTACCCAAGGTGTGCATTTTCTCAAGCTTTACCTCATATGCTGTATTCTGATTTAATTTGTGTATGCCAAGCATTCTTAAACTAGCACACATCGCAATCACCTGGAGGACTTGTTAAAACACAGTGCTGGTACCATGCTCAGCTTTTGAGTCAGTAGACCTGCAGTGAGGCTCACTAATTTGCATTCCTAGCAAGTTGCCAGGTAATGCAGATACTGCTGTTCTAGAGACCACATTTGAGAAATTAGTGGTTTAGGGTAAGATCTAAGTGATAGACTTGAAAAACAGTTCTCTAGGTAATTTCAGTGTGCAGCTGGGGTAGAAAATTACTCGAGAACTGTTCACTCTAGTTAAGGGGAAACAGCACAGAATCAGAAACAGAGAGTGCTATTGAATCAAGACACTTCAGATGAACGAATGAATGAACAAATTTTAGACAGTCTTGGACCGTGTCCATAAAGGTCAAACTCTGTGATGGTCAAACTTACCATAGAGTTTGCCATTCATAGAAGTAAAGTGGTTGGTAAATTTTACTACTGTTCAGTTTCTGAATTTTAATTCTGTTCAGCAGAAGTAAATTATTCACTTTTCTATGATTATAGAACTAGAAAACTCTGTTTCCATAAACACTATCTGATACCTTGAATTCTGAATAGAAGAGCTATCCAGAAACTTTCCTAAATATCTGATATTATAGGAACTTTAGGTCCTGGACTGAATCTTGCTTTTGCCCTGGCTCTGCCTTTATGTCAGATAAAGTATTTCATAAATGCAGGTAACTACAGTTTCAAATCATTTCCTGAACAAGGGAGTCAGTGTGGCTGTGAGGCGCCACATCTGGGTCATGGTACTGGTGCCAGCCTGCCTTGCCTGTCTCAGGTAAAGTTGGTAGTAATGCTAACGCTGGCAGCAAACTGGAGTGGGATGACGGTCTCAGAGGATCGCAGACACCCACCAGTCTGTCTGACAGTCCTGGCAGGTTTTCTGTAACAAACTAATAGCTTGTTAAAGAGGTTGCCGAACTTGAAACTAATTTATTTTATAAACGTAAAGCACACTTTCCTGATCCAAACAAGTCTCAGCTAACTGTAACCCCAGACAAAGGTGACTGTCAGGGTGGAAAACTTCAATCTGAAGCTAAAGTTCCTGAGCATGTAACATGGTGCCTCTCAAAGTGAGTTGCTTGACTGGGATCTGGCACCTCCACATCACAGAGACGGGAGAAACGCCTCTCAGTTTGCTAAGAGAACATTCAGTCGATGGCACTGGCTGGGCCCCCACAAGAACATTAAAGGGTGTTTTCGGGGGATTAAAACCTACTTTTATATTTGAATTTTGATAATCCACTGATATTGAATAAGCAGGACTTTCAGAATCAAGCGTCAGGCAAGATAAGAGGAAAGCGCAGGCCCAGGCCTTGTCACAGATTGTCTCTAGTACCAAACAGTGCAAGGTAGATCTCCTCCTGTTCTCATGCTCCCAGCCCCATGGAATTGTCCTTGTCCTGTGATTGCATTACGCTAAAAACCATTCTCCCAACTGCTCACTATAAATGAGCATAAATACAGCCTCCCAAAACGTGTTTGGGCCTCTAAAGCATTGTTGGCTTTTCTTAACATATTTACTTTTTGAAACTGTACTGTCCTAGGCTGTCAGTGAAATTCTCAAGAGGTTGCAATAAACTAAAAAATTGAGGCCAGCTCTGTCTTGTCTTGCCCCAACAAGAGCGCTGTCCTGCATAACTGATATAATGCCTCGAAGACTGAGAAAATAAGAAATCCGCTATAAAATTTGATTACATATACATCCTCTTAGCTTCTCCCACAAATTTTGACCTTGCCTACATGTGAATATTTCCAGAATGCCAAGTCAGTCACTGGAGAGCTTACTGAAATACGTATTTTGCTTAATGTAAGTATATTTGGGAACAGATTTGTAATTTGTACAATTTAATGCTTTTAATTATTTTTTCTACTTTCAAAAAATTAATTTTGTCAATAGAAGAGATACAGCTAATGTATTTTTCCCCTACACTTGACTGTTGCAGGTCATGAAAACCAGTGATTCCAATAGAAATGTCACGCATATAAATGATACTTAGTATTTGTATAGCACAGTAAGACACAGGGAAGCATCTACTTGCAGCTGAAGATCAGAGAAAGCCAGTCAGAGAAAGCCAACTGCTCAAAGATGGAAAGCAATCAGGGTCTGGTCTAAAACCAAGCGCACTGCAAGGACACGCTGATGCAGACAAAATTCTCATCTGTTCTATGCAGACACACTCTTTCATAACAGAGTGTTTGAAGAAATATCCTCAGGTAGTCGTTAGCTTAAATAAATGGTGAGTAGCCTGAGATCTTTTAAAGTGTGCATCTACTGCCAGTAGGTGTGAATATACTCTGTTAATACAGGTGAGCAATAAGCATTCCTGTAATTTTGGGGTACTACTAGACATGAGAGACTGTACACTTCAGAGCAGTTGAGGAAGAACCCTGGTCTTCAGGCCATTGTTATCAATGGCCTGAATTCAGGTGCTCCGTAAACACTCACAGTGCTTACACTTCTTCCAAGCCAAGTGTGGATTGAGACAATTTCCCCAAGGCCCGTGAGCCACAGAACTATCTACATGTCCTGAAGCCTTGTGCTGACATTGTGTCACGCACTCAAGTGGAACAAAGGTATTTGCTAAATTGAAACCCTTGGGAATGGCTCAATTGAATTCTCTTTTGGGTCTTCATAGACTTTTCGGCAGCAGATACAAAGAAGCTACTCTTTAGTGGGTGCAAAGAGTCCAAATATAGTTTTACTAATAGGGCTAGAATTCCTTTTTTTTTTTTTTTTTTTTGTACCAGGGATCAAACTCATGACTGCACGCCTGCAAGGCAGGTGCTTATACCACTGAACTAAATCCCTGGCCCAAGAATTCCCTTTTTTTTAAATGTCCTAGAGCCAGTGGCTCAGAATTAGATTGATACTGCTTTATCAATAAATTAGCCTACTTTTAAAGAAAAAGGTTTTTACTTCAAGAACACGTATTTATGGCTGAAGCTTAATAAATTACATAATACAGAGTAAGGTTAGAACAGTTAAAATAATTTATTATATTCTCAAGATAACTCAAAAAAAGGATTTTAAATGTTCCTAGTGCAAAGAAATGATAAATGCTTGTACCAGGCATGATGCACTGTAGCCTACAATACCAGAACTAGGGAGGCTGAGGCAGGAGGACCATTATGAGTTTGAGGCCAGTCTGGGCTGCATGGTGAGTTCACGGCCAGCCTGAACTACAAAGTGAGACCTTGTCTCAAAAAAAATAAACAAATGAACAAACAAACAAAAAGAAATCATAAATATTTGAGCTGATAGAGAGGCTGACTGCTTTGATTTAGATCATTATATAATATGCACAAGTTCTGAAATATTCCAGTATAGATAGTTGTTCCAATTTTAAAAAAACAACTTTGTTACTGTGATTTATTACAGAAAGCTAGTCTCAAACCTAAATTTTCCACACACATAAACATATACTACGAATAGGCCAAAAGATGGCGGTCTGGAATTGTACTTGTAGACTTTGTAAAGTCAGCACTCTGTCCCAGCTCTCTATCAAGCACTTGTCTGAAAGAGTCACACAGAGGATGATACAGCCATATTCTAACAGATCAAGCTGACCTTGCAATCAAGGCAAGTGAAATAATTCTGTACTAAAGAGGTGGTATGCAGTGGAGTACTGCTCTACCTAAAGGAAGGTAAATCTGAGTCATTTGTAGGAAAACAGAGGCATCCTGAGATCACAATATTAAGTGAAATCAGTCAAACACACAAACTTAAATGTTCCATTGCTTCTCTTAGATGAGAAAACCAAAATATAAATAAAGAATCAGCTAAAAGATAGTAAGATGCAGGGAGATCAATTTTTGTCAAATGAGAAAGGACAAAGAGATGAAGGGAAGTCAAGGGAGGGTTTGGGAAGGAGATGAAAGAACAGTTAAAAGATATTATATACGTGTACCAACTCCTCCCAAGGAATGTAATCATTATGAATTGCAAACATGTACTACAGTGGTACCTTGGTTCACAGATGCTTTTGTTCCCAGTTTGTTTTGGGAACAAAATATTGTTTTGGAGCAAAATATTGCTTCTGTTCACAAACTGCACCAGGTGTTGAACACAACCACGGCCATTGTGACCAGAATCATGGAGAGAGTTAAATTCATGAACTGAGGCTCAGAATTAGATTAAGAAATCACATAATACAATGTAAGATGACAACAGTTAACAATAATTTATTGTATTTTTTAAGTAACTGAATCAAACTTCTTTATAAGGTCAACATTGAATGTAACCACCGAATTTGATTCAATTCTTTGTGACTTGAATCCCGAAAAGAATTAAGTTCGTGAACTGAGGTACCAATGCACTACTGATATTTGTTAAAATAAATTTTTTTTTAAAAAAGGGATGATATGGATGTTGACAAGTTCTAAACTTTGTATGCTCCTTCCAAATTTTTATTTTCCATTTATTCAGGATGCAAGTACAGCATATCTTGAAGAGCACTCTTTCACTATGAAAATGGTGGAGATTCAGCTAGTGAAATCTAATGCTCAATTCTACCTCTCTTTTGGAAGGTGACCTACTGACTCAAACATTTATCTGCTCACTTTCACGCCTACCTTGGGTGTGGCCCCTAATTAAGGTGTTAAAAATGTTAAATGATTGTCTGTGAGGTATGGATTAATTTATACACACACATCAAATTATGTTTTCTTTATTTCTTTTTTCTTTTTTGGTGATGGACTTGGACTTGAAACTTCATGCTGAATTATAGTCTCAGTATTTATTGTTTTGTTATTTTGAGACAGGGTCTCCCTAAGTTAAATTGCTCAGTTTGAACTCCAACTTTCTATCCTTCCATCTCAAATACCCATAGTATGGCAAATTAGCACATTTTCAGGAAAATTCCAGATAAAATATCAGACACTTTGTTATGACTTGTGTTTAGATGTCCTCCCAAAGCCTCATCTGGCCACAGGTGGGGTTTTTCAGAGGTGGCTGGATTTAGAGTGCGTAACACTGGAAGTCATTGAAAAGCACAGTGACGAAGTCCAACACAATTAAATTGAATAGGTTGAATGTGACAAACACTACCTTTTGACCTATCAAGTCAACACACCACAGTAAAACATAACTAAAAAGTTCTTCAGATCAACAGCAAACTCTCTGCCCCCTATTTGTCCTCCAACCTCAGCACAAAAAAGAGAACATGAAAGAAAAGGCAACAGGATACATGCCCAAGCTTCCAACTCTCCCAAAGCATACCCAAGGGGCACTGCTGGAGAGGAATGCAAACACCAGACAGCCAAAGCTGCATGAATGACTCAAGAGGAAATAAGGAAACAGCAAGATCAAAGATGACACATCCCAAAAGATAGTGGATCACACAAAATGACCAGTATATTATAGGAAAAACAAATACTGGCCCTGAAGCAAGGCCAGCAGATTGTTATAGCTGCTGGTTTCAAACAGGAGCCTAAAGAGAATTCTTTCTGTGGTCTGTTGGCCATTTCAGAACTTTGGAAATGTAATGTTCAATTCATCAGAAAGAAATAGTGGCTGTGAGTGTGGCAGGCTTCAGTGGCCTGCAAGAGAGAGACCCTGGCGTCTCAGGAACTGCACCATGCGGCGACCTGGGGTGCTGGGAGCACAAGGAATTCCTCCCCTCTCTGGTGAGTGGCTGTGGGCTGAGAATCAAACAAATATCTTTTTTTTTTCAAACAAACATCTTATGTTGCCCTGTCCCTCATCCCGTTTCTCCACCACCCCACCCCACCCCGCTTAGCAAGTGGAAGCCAGTGAACTGGACATCTTGTGAAAGATTGGTTATGTTGTTTTGCATGAACTCTTTGTATACAAAGATATGGACAATCATTTGGAAGAAAACAAGAGACAATATGATAGATAGCGAAGATCTCTGGTTGTCTAGCTTTGAAATTTATGCTTTCTTATGTCCCATTTTGTTCTGTTTTGTTGTGTTAAATTTTACCCCCTTTAAAATAAAAAAGTTAAAAAAACAAATAAAAAATTAGAAAAGTTGACTAAAACAAGTGGAAAATGAATGACAAATTACCAAAAACATGGACTACATAAAAAGGTGCCAAAAAGAAATCCTGGAGATAAATCATTATCTAGAATTCATAAACAACAGAAATGACCAATGTGAAGATAGCAACTGAGGACACAATTGCAATACATGATTATTTACTCAGAGAAGCCTTTAAAAACAATAAAAAAGCAAGAAAATTCATTCAACAGATACTTGATGATGCTAAGAAGATTAACCTAAGGCTAACCGAAGTTAGAAAGAAATTAGAAGATACTACACATGGAATAGAAACATCTTTGTTACAGAAATCATAGCAGAAAACTTTCTAAGTATGAGGAAAGAACTCAATATACAGGTAAATGAGGTTTGCATAACACCAAGTACTACAGTGAAAAAGGATGCTTCCCATGACACATTATAGTTAAAATCTCAAATATCCAACAAAAAGACAAAAGCTGAAAAGCTATAAGAGAAAAGCCAAATATCAGTTATAAAGGTAAGCCCATTAGGATTATAGTGGACTTCTCAAAAAACTTCAAAAGCCAGGAGAAGTTGGATTGATGTGTTTCAAGCCTTAAACTAAAACAACCTCTGGCCCAGATTAATATGTCCTGCAAAACTATCATTTAAAATTGATGGAGAAATAAGGCCTTCTCTTCGCAAAGAACACTTTGGGAAATTTATGACCAAAAAACCAGCACTCTAAAATATTCTCAAAGATATCCCAGAATAAACAATGGAGCCAAAAAGCCTAATAGAATTAATACACCAAGAAAAGCGAGCAGTTAAGCAAACAGGAGGTGAAAAAATGGATTTAGCAACATAAAAATACTAAGCATGAACACCAAACCAGCATTCCATAAGATATTCAAGAATATTCTAGACAGAGACAAGGAAACTAGGAAAGCAAAGAAGTAGATGGAATGAGTATATCATGCCAAAGTGAGCAGTTAAACCAAAAGGGAAAAATAAAGGACTCAGAAGCAACAAAAGAATGTGGTGAGAGGAACAGTTTAATGCCTTTCAGTAATAACTCAATATATAAGTGGCCTTAATCCCCCAATTTTGCTCCAGATTGGCAGACTGGATCAAAAAAGCAGAACTCAATGGTTTGTTGCATTGAAGAGATTCACCTAATACAAAAAGAGATTCATAGACTAAAAATCAAAGGATGGAAAACAACATTTCATGTGCCAGGACCCACAAAGCAAGCAGAGGTGGAAATTTATTCTCAAAGTAAACTTCAAACTAAATCTGACCAGAAGAGGCAAAGATAATCATGTATCAATAAAGGGAACAACTCAACAGGATGAGATAACACTTGTAAATATGTATTCACCAAATAATGATTTTAACTTCATCAAATAAAACACTACTGGACATTAAAGATCAAATAGACACCAGCACAATCATACTGTGATGTCAGTACCCCACTTTCACAAGGAGACAGATCAACTAAGCAAGAAATTAACAAAGAAATATCAGAGCTAAATCACACCTTCAAATGAATGGACTTAATTGATATTTACAGAATTTTATACCCTACAGAATACACATTTTTTTCTCAGTAGCAACCTTCTCCAAAATAGAGTACATGCTAGACAATAAAGCCCACTGAAATAAATACAAAGGAACCCAAACCATCACGTGTGTCCTAGCAGATTATTGCACATTGGAACTAGAATTCAAGCTGAGCATGGTGGTGCATACCTGTAATCCCAGAACTCAGGAGTTGAAGCAGAAGTATCATTGCAAGTTCGAGACCAACCTGTGCTACAAAGTGAGCTCAAGACCAGCCTGAACTGCATAGGTACAGCCTGAACTGTCTCAACAGACAAAAGACAAAAGACAAAACAAAACTAAACAAAAAAACCCCTAAGAATCAATCACAAATACAAACACAGAAATCTTACTAACACTTTAAATAACACACTTCTGAACACTCAGTAGATCATAGAAGAAATCAAGGAAAAATTAAATTTTTCCTAGAATTAAACAATAAAACCAGTACAACATACCAGAACCTAAGAGACACAGTAAAAGCAGTCCTAAATTTATTGCTGTCAATGCTTACATTAATAAAACAGCAAGCTCAAATAAATAACCTAGTGATGTACCTCAAGATACTAGAAAAACAAGAATATCCCAAGCTCAAATCTAGTTTAAAGAGGGAAATGACAAAGAACAGAGATATAATTAATCAAGTTGAGACCAAGAGAAGAGTATATAAGACTTTATGGTAAGCATGAGTCCCCATCTCATAGCTTTGAAGTCTTTCAAAGTTTTCAATCATCAGTTGGAATGGTGTTATCCTGTTTTGTTTGACTATATCATACTTGATGATATGAATAGCTGTTTTGAAGAAAACAACATTATGACAGCTATTGCTGATTTAATATCATCCTTCTTAGAAGTCCTACCATGCTTTTTTTGTTCTACTACCGTTGGTTCTATCTATCACATTGTGTCTTATTGGAATTTGAATATGTGTGATAGTTCAAACAAATTTTTTTTCCTTTTTATCAAAAATGAGATATTATAGTACCCATTGATCATTTTCTGTTATTCGGTTCAGAAAGCCCTGTAATTCTTTCACTCTATGCATGGCTTTATACTACTGTGTTATGTTTGATATTATTGTAATTGAAACTATGCTCAACTATAGCAGAGTAAGAGATATGGTGTTAGCTACTGTTGATGTCCAGTTGACTTAATGTAAAGTACTGTGTTGCCTATGTTGTCCTGTTCTGATCTGCTCTGTACTGCCCCCTTTTGTTTTATTCTCTTTCAAATAAAAAAAAAATACAAGAATCAATGAATTAAAGACTTGATTCTTTGAAAAAAAAAACAAAAAGCAAAATAGACAAATCCTTAGCCAAACTTACCCAAAGGAGGAGAGAAAAAAAGACATGCAATTAGAAAAAAGACAAAACCACAATGTACACTGCCAAAATCTAAAAGATAATTAGTAATTACTGTGAAAAATTGTATTCCGACAAATCAGAGAATATTTGAAAAATGGGTGGATTTCTAGACACAAATTAATTACCAGAACAAAAACAAGAAGACATTAAAATCTGAATATTGCACACCATGCTGGGACCTGGGGCACAGGGAAACCAAGCAACTACTCCCTGCCCTGGTGAGCGGCTGTTTGCCTGCCGCACCCCCAGCCCCTAGCAAGTGGGAGCCACTGATCTGGATGTCTTTTGAGAGGTTGACTATGTTGTTTTGTATGAATTCTCTGTATGCGAAAATATGGACAACTATTTGGAAGCAAACAGACAGTATGATGATAGTGAAGATCTCTGGTTGTCTAGCTTTGAAAATTATGCTTTCTTATGTCTTGTTTTATCCTGCTTTGTTGTGTTTAATTTTACCCCCTTTAAAATAAAAAAAATTTTAAAAATCTGAATATTGCAATAACAGGCAAAGAAATTGAAGGGATAATAAAAACCTAAAAACTAAGAAGAACCCAGGACCTGATAAATTTGCTGCTGAATTGCACACAAGACCTTTAGAGAAGTTATAATGTCAACACTCCAAACTTCAATGAAATTGAAAGGGAAGGAGTACCACCAAACTGCTTGGTAGAAGCCAGCATCATTCTGATTCCAAAGCCAGACAAGGACCTAAATAAAAAGGAAAACTACAGGCAAATTTCTTTACAGAACATAGACCAAAAAAATCCTCAACAAGATATTGGCAAATAGAATGCAACAAATCATTACAATAAACATACATCATGACCACATAGGTTTCATCCCAGAGATACAAGGATGCTTTGACATGCAAATAAACAAATTCAATATACCACATGAAGAAAAGCAAGGACAAAAAAAATCACATGATCGTAACAATAGATACAGACATTAAACAACTTTTGACAAACTCCAACATCCATTTATGTTTTAAAAAATGAAAACAAATAGGTACAGGAGGACCTTACCTCAATCTGATAAAAAGTATTTATTATAAACCAATGATATGGGGAAAGTGGGGAAAAGCTGAAGACTTTCCCTCTAAAATCAGGAAAAAGACAAGGATGTCCACTATCACCACTCCTGTTCCATATAGTACTCAAATCAGAGCAATTAGAAAAGAGAAAGAAATAGAAGGAATACATTTAAGAAAAACAGAAGTCAAATTATGCTATTTGCATATAACATTATCCTTTATATAGAAGACAAAAACCTTTCCACCAAAAGACTACTGGAATTAATAACCACATTCAATAATGTAGCAGGATGCAAAATCAGCACACTAAAATCAGTAGTGTTACTGGACTTCAAACTATGAACCCACTGAGAACAATACTAGGAAAACAATACCATTTACAATAACATTAAGAAAAATGAAATCCTTTGGATTTCACCTAACCGACGGAAGACCTCTACCATGAAAACTACATTACTCTGAAAAAGGAGATTGAAGATGACATCAGAAAATAGAAAGATAGCTCAGGATATAGCTCAGCGACACAGCACCTGCCTGGAAAGCACAAGATTGTGAGTTCAGTTTCTAATACCAAAACAAATGGAAAAAAACAGGAAAGAAAATGAAAACCTAACATTGCTAGGAAAACCTAACAATAAAATAGAAACACTTAACCTGATGAAAATTAAAATATGGAAAACCCTTGAAAACATAAATGTAGGTAAGAGTTTGTGAACAGAACCCCATTTACACAAAAAGTAACATCGGGAATTAACAAGGGGGATTATATAGACTTTAAATACTCTTACACATCAACTAAACAACAAACAGAATGAAGAGAAAACCTACAGATTAGGAAAGGTTTTTGCCAATCATACCTCAGACAGAGATTAATATCTAGAATATACAAAGAACTAATAACAGTTTTCCAAAGATGGCGGACCAGTAGGTAGCAGGATAGGGATCCTCTCTGAGAGAGACAGCTCAAATGCCAGAATAGAACACCCTGGAGAGACCCAAACAGAGAGAGATGGACTCTCTCAACCTAGGAAGAAACTAAAGTGAAAAAAACTGCTCCATTTTGAGGTCCCAGGTCTACCATTAGAGAAGCTAAGATCAGCGAGCACGGTGCTCTTGCCAAGCTGCCTGAATTCCTGTACGAGGCCAACCTGACCAACTGAACTGCACTGATGCGACTGCTTTGAGCAGCCCGGAGCATGGAGCTGAACAGCCCTGTGCATGGCTTGCCCGGAACTGGCCCTGCACATGACCCACCCAGAGGCACCGTGAATTCACCACAGCCGTGCTAAGGTCAGAGGTTGGGGAGCCCAGAAGTTCTCAGGGACTGGCATAAACATGCGGTGAGTGATGGGAATAAGACACTCCCACAGGAAAGGGGAAACCGACTGGACAACATGTTGGATTTGGGCAGGACAGCCCTAACTCCATAAGGAAGTGGCTTCAGCTGGTTGCTCCCCTCGCTGAGCGGATTGGTCGGATATGCTTGGACTGGGCCATGCCCCTGGCTGGGACCCAGTGGGTCGCTACAAATTAATTCCCTAAGCATGGCGCACACTGACGCAGTGAAGGCCTGCAAAGGTTGACTGACCCAGAGGGGAGGAGCCAGCGCACACTGCCTTTGCTTGAACTTCAATCTCTGATAGCAGACTGCAGAGGGCAGAAGCCCCTAGCCTGCATGTTCCAGAAGAACCTTAACCAACAAGAAAAGGGGCTGGGAATTACACTGTACACTTGTATGGAAGGAACGAAAAACATGAGGAGAGAGAGATAAAAGAAAAAATCTCCAGCCCCCAACCCTGAGAATATTGATCCAGGAGAGGTAAATACAAAAGAGATTGAGGGCAGCAAACATGCAACATCAAACACAGCTTGAGCAGACATAAAGAGAGAATTTTGGGACCTCATAAACGAGATCAAAACTGAAATATTAATTCAAATTAAACAAGAGATAAGTAGATTAATAAAAGAAAGTCTGGACACCTCTCAAGAAGACACAGACAGAAGAATGGAGGAACACAAAAGGAGAGAAACATTTAATGAAGAATATAAAAAAACCCCTAGAATTCATGAAGCAAATTCAAAGAGATTATCAGGAAACTAAAGACTCCATAGAAAGCTGGCAAAACTGCTTGAAAGAAACCAAAGACAGACTATAAAAAATTGAACACAGGCTTATAATATGTGATCATGAATGGGAAGATCTCTTAAAAATAACAAGGGAGCAGGCAGTAACTATACAAAGACTAGAGGATGAGAAGAGGATCTATAACTTAAGAATAAATCATGTGAATGAAGAAGCAGGAATCAAAACAGAGGAATTACAAAGGCTATTCACAGAAATCATTAAGTAAAACTTCGCAAACAGAAAAAGGAAAAGATATGCAGATGTATGAAGCATACAGAATTCCAGCCACCTACAACCAAAACAGAGCTACACCTAAACACATGAGAATCAAGATCCCAGAAATTCAATATAAGAACAGAATATTAAAAGCCATCAGAGAAAAGAAGGAAAACCCATCAAAATCACAGCAGACTTCTCGACACAGACCATCAAGTCAAGAAGAGCTTGGAGTGAAGTAATTCAAGCCCTGAAGGAGAACAACCTCCAGCACAGATTGATGTATCCTGCAAAACTCTTTCTAGAAATTAATGGAGAAGCAAGATGCTTCCATGACAAAGAGGAACTGGGAGAATTTGTGACCACTAATCCAACCCTACAAAAAATACTGAAGGGCACTTTAGAGAGAGAGAAAAAGAATATGAGCATTTCAGGAACAGTGGCAGAGAGGCCTCAGTGAACGGGGCAGACAGTGGGAGTACAACAGAAAAATAGACAATCAATGGCAGAAAAACAGGATAGCAGAAATAAGGCAGAGAGGATTGGCTGTAATCTCTAGTATAGATTGCCTTGAAATATTAACAGAGAGAAACACAGGCAGAGTAGATCAGGAGATAGGGTCCATTGAGATGCTCTGTAATAGGGAAGCAGTGGGACCCAAAATAAGCTGTGCACCCTATGGGAGTGAAAGGGGAGGAATTGTCTAAAAAAGGAAGGCAGAAGATATTGTTAATTGGGTAATAAGATTTAAAATCTACACTATTCTCATGACTCTGCTTGGATGGATTACATGCTATTCCAGTTTGTCTACTTACACTAGACTTGAGGACATGGTCATTTATCCCAAAAATAGGAGGACATATTATGGTAATCCTTAATTTCCTATCAACTTAATCTGAAGCCCTATATAGCTTATACTTTCCCATTATGACTTATCTTATTTGAATCTGGTTTGTTAGATTGCTACTTTGTATTGACTGATTTTATTTAAATCTGTTATGATTGATAGCATCAAGTCTAAGGGTATAGGCAACTACACTGCAGATGACAAGATTCACTAAGATACCCACTCTGGTTTGATTATTACTTGCTTTTGAAGTCTTATAATGTCTCCAATGCTTCGTTTTTATTAATGTTGTTATATACTGCTGAGACATCATGGTAACCATTGTAGATCACCTTGTATTGTGGTTTTATATGACTTTTTTGCTTCATGCTTTTCTAGGAATTGTTTTGTTTTATCTTGCTTTGTTTTGTTTTTCCCTCTAATACAGAAATGATAGATATACATGTAGACAGACACTCATGCATGTGTAGAGCTTATAAACAGTTTATGAGAACCAACTATCTAACACATGTTGAAATGAACAACTACTTTGAAGAAAAAGAGACACTACAGTGCCCAGTGCTGATTCCATAATGTCATGATGTGAAATCCAGCAAAACTATCATTCTTTGTTCAAAGTTATTTTAGCTTGTTAAACATACATGAAGGTATGGACAGCTGTTTTGAAGAGAATGAGAGACACTATGACAGCCATTCTTGGCTTCCCTATTGTCTGGTCTTGAAGACCTGAAATGCCTTCCTCGTCCTGCTCAGATCGATTCCATACTATGTTGTTTCATGTGAATTCTCTGTATGTGACAATATGGATAACTATTTGGACCAAAACAAGAGTCAATATGATAGAGAGTGAATATCTCCAATTGTCTAGCTTTGAAATTTATGTTTCTTACATTGCTTTCTTGTGATCTGCTTTGTTCTGTTTTATTGTGTTTAATCTTACCCTTTTGAAATAATTGCATGTATATTTGAGTGGGTAAGATGGATGACCATATTGCTGTTTTTGTCAGATCGTGGAGCAGAACTGTTAACAGTCTCACTGTTTGAATGTCTACTTTACATGTTTTAACTTTGTAATTTGAACAACTATTTCCAAGAAGTCAGTAAGTAATTTGTCAAGTAATAATTTCTTAGTTTTTTGTTGTTGTTCTTTTTCTTTTTTCCTTGGAATTCTGTATTGTTGCTACCCTTTATTCTGGTTTTTTTTCCTCTTTAAATAAAATTTTTTAAAAAGAACTAATAACAATTAGCACTTCCCCACCAAAATAAAAGGCCCAATCAGAAAATAGACAACAGAAATGAATAAACACTTCTCAGAACAGATACAAATAGCTCATACATACATGAAAAAAGTTCAGTATTTCTGACCATTACAGAAATGAAAACTAAAACAACCGTGAGATTTCCATTTTACTTCAAAATGAATGGCATTCATCAAGATATCAAATAGTAACATATACAGACAAGGCTGCAGGGTAAAAGGCAGCCTCCTGCATTGTTCTGGGAGTATAAACTAGTATAATCACTGCAGAAATCAGTATGAAGATTCTACTAAAAACCAAAAATAGAAATTCCATTTGAGGGCCAGGGATATAGCTCAGTGGCATAGCACCTCCCTGGCAAGAACCAGGTCACGAGTTTGAATCCCAGTACAAATTCCATTTGACCCAGCTATTCTCCTACTATTAGATACCTTCACAAAACACTAAAGATATCATAGTACAGAGATACATACAGGGGTATTCATGTGTATAGCAGCACAATTCATAGTAGCTAATCCTAGAAGTGGCCTATATGTCCACAAAAAATGAATGAATAAAGAAAATGTGGTATTTATACACAGTCGAGTACTACTTTGTTACAAAGAGGGATAAATTTGAGTAATTTGTAGGTAAATGGATATATATTGAAACCAAAATATTAAGTGAAATAAATCAGACACACAAGTTTAAACACCACAATGGTTTCTAAGTTAAAGAGCAAAATAAATGATAGATAGGATAAATTAAGTAGATAGGTCTTTTGAAGATGTGAAAACATGAAGGGGACCAAGAGACGGAGAGATAGGGAGAGAGGAAGGGAACATAAGAAGAACTAAGGTGTGTCACATACATATAACAAATATCCACGCAGTAGTCATAATGTACTGTAAACATGTACTAATAAAAACATTTTTTAAAAGACACGCTAAAACTAAGTTGTATTCCAAAGGAGCAGGAGAAAGTTAGGATCCCAGTGTAAAATCTCATGATGGAATATAGAGAGCCAACAGAACAAATGCAAAAATGAACCCTAAGAAATTACTTGCACCCTTAAATTAGGCTAGTCCTTGTGATTTAAAAAAAAAAAAACTCCCAGTGTAAAGTAAAATGAGAATTAGAAGGTGCTTTTTTGTTAAAAAAAAATGAGGGTAGTAGAGGGGACAGGGCAGAGAAAAGGAATAAAAAAAATGAAGATGTGTTCTGTACATGTGCCAACTCCCCACAGTGAATGCAGTCATTACGTACCACCAGCATATACTAATAAAAATAAGGAAAGTGAATTTGTATAAGAACTTTCTGCACTTCTCCAAGTGATACCTATGAAATGGAAATCTTAAGTTTTTTTTAAAGTAGATGTGAGCTAACATTGACCTAAAAAAGGAGTCAATATGCCATTGCAGAGATTATTACAACCAAACTCAGTTTCCTTAATCAGTGAAAATAATTGAATTTGGGACTAGGAAAAACAGCTTTTTACACATTTAATCAGCATCTACAAGTAAGAAGCTCAGAGATTTTCCAGGTGAATGATACCCCTGATAAATACATCTCTGTCTTGTGGACAATAAAATGACCCAACAAATGCCATATGTAGTATTTAGCTCTCTAGGAGACCTACGGCCTAGTTGGAATACATCCTATTTGATGCGCTACTGGAGGGGAGAATGAACAGATTGCTGGTAATAGCTCACTCCACATAATGTCTGTCAGACACAAGGCACCAGGTCAAGTCCTGACCACATGCAATTTGGACACCATTATTTTTCTGTTTCTCTCAATTATTAAGGAGCTTCAATGAGGGCTTGCAAGATCACTTGAAACATCCATCAGTAGTGAGAAAGGATACATGATAAAAACAGTGAAAGTTTAGATTTTTAAACAATTTACTGCAGTGTCAGACAAATTGCCATTAATCCTCCTCAAATACTCCCCCCCACTTCAAGCACAATTATCCCATCAGTCTCACCACTTTCTGAGGCAGTTGTGGAAGTCCTCTGTCACGAGTGTCTTTAGTTGTGCTGACTTGAAGATCTGAATTGATTCAAAATCATTACCTTTCACGGTCATCTTGTCTTTGGGGAAGAGCCGGAAGTCCCACGGTGCCAGGTCTGCTGAAGAGGGGATGAGGGCACACCATGTTTTTATGATCTTTCTTTCTGTTTAATGACACTTGGCAATGACCTGCACCATTTTTTTTACGACACCTTGTAAAGAGAAGAAGCATCTCTAAAACTGCTGCAGAAAGTAGAAAGAGTGAGGAGGAATATTTTGAACGGCATTAGTGGCAATGTGTCTTTTGCTGCAGTAATTTTTTAATTTAAATATTCACCATTGTTTATCATACAGTGCTTCATATCTGATGATAATATATAGTGGCTATAATGGTATTGATTTTTAAAAGGAAAAATGAGTGCTCACTTTGGAAGCACATATACTAAAAGGAGAAATGGTATCAGTTTTGGTGTGAAGTGTTCATAATGTGTACATTTTGATGCAGTTCTTTACAATTTTATGACATGAAATTCTATTTCTGAATATTTTCTGATGAGGAACAAAATATATTCCTATTCTGGTATGAGAAAGACAAGGGTTACATGAAGATGCATAAGACCAAAATAAAAGTGGAATAGTGATAAAGTCAAAGTTTCTACTAGCTGCTTAGGTTGCTGAGGAGTGCACATATGAATTGCATTTCAGTACTTTTATACACCGAAAATATATACTGTTGGTGTTCCTGAATGGACCAGCACAATCAGCATCACCTTGGAGCTTGTTTAAAATGCAAATTGTTTGGCCCCACTCCAGACCTGTTGAGTCATAAATTTTGAGAGCCAGGCCAGAAATCCGTGTTTACAATCCTTTCAAGTAAGAACTACCAATACATGCTAAGGTTTGAGAAGCACATTCTCATTAGTTTTGAGCAATGTCCTGATGGTTTTCAGATCTGCCCAGGCCAAAGGAGTTGAGGATAGAGAAGTACACTGCATGCTGCCTGGGTTTCTCTTGTGGCAACAAAACAAGGTATGAGACCTCTACTGTTTCAATGGCTTCCAATGACATTAAATTAATACTTTAGCTGAGTTGAAACAGATTTTTTTTTGAGATAGCATCTTGCTATATTCAAAGCTGGTACTGAACTTATCATATGCTTCAGGCTGGCCTCAAACTCTAAATCCTCCTGCCTCAGCTTCCCAAGTGCATCACACCTGGCTTACAGGTATGTGTCATCACACCTGGCTTAAACAGTCATTTTTATCATCAATTTAAGTCATTAATAGGAAAATTTTAGGTTACTTTTGCTTCTATTCTTCTATACTGTTTCACTTAATAATGTCATAAACAACACTATTAAAGGATTTCTGGGGCCAGGGATTTAGCTCAGCGGCATAAGCACCTGCCTCGCAAGCGCATGGTTGTGAGTTCCATCCTTGGTACCAAAAAAAAAAAAAAAAAAAGAATTTCTACTCTGTAACACATTCTTATTTAAAATTTGTTTTTTTACTATTTTTTCACAAAACTGGAAGTTTTAGATTTACTGATGTCACTTAGCATTTATGGCAAGCTCCTTTCAACATATGGACTGTCTAACACTTCATAATTCACTCTTTATTATTCACATATTAATTTAAAATTAAGTTATAGAAAGGCAATTTTTGAAACAATCCTCAATCAGCATCAAAAATATTCACTAAATGTATATTATAACTGATACTCTGTTTTAGGAGCAACGAGGTATATATATAACATGATCTGTAGATTGGGGATGTGGCTGGTGGTAGAGTGCTTAACTGAACATGCAGATATTCAGATACTCATGCAGATACTACCCCAGATGCTAAAAAATTAATTTTTTGTCTTTTTGAGGCAGGGCCCTGCTATGTAGTTCAGGCTGGTCTTGAGCTTACTTTGTAGCCTAGGCTGGCCTCAGACTCACAGCGATCCTCCTGCCTCAGCCTCCCAATTGCTGGGACTAGACGCATGCCTCACCATGCCCAGCCAAAAAATAATTTTTAAAAATTTTAAAGTAAAAAATAAAATAATCTAAGATATTATCAATACTTAACCTCTGATTAAGGAGAAAATAAAACTTGAAATTTCAAATAATAGTATCAGATAACAACAGATATAGCACTAGATATAATATGATTAATTATAAAATAAATGGAAAATTCTGTGAATAGAGACTGACTAGGTCTGGGAAAGCTTCACTTCATTTATCCCTTAGCGCATGTTTAGGAACTAACTGCTCTTGGAAGGGCTGTGCAGGTGCTAGAAGAAACTTGAGCTAGGCTTCAGAGAAAGGCATTTGAAAGGACAGAAACAGCACAGCAAAAAACTAGTATGAAGAGTTTGCACAGCAGTTCTAGTTGTTCTCTACTTGTGTATCGCTAAGGAAACCTAGGTTCATGGTTACCCAATGGTATGTATCCAAAGGTGTGCAGTGATTTTGCTATATACACCTGGGAAAATGTGCCATGTCTTGCTAGCTTATCAGAATTGTTTGGCACAGACAGGAAGATTGACCGTGTGCATATGCTTTCATTGTTATGGTCCTGAATTTCATTTATCATAAATGGTCGTGCCTGTGTGACCAGACTTTCATCAAAGCCTCAGACCCTGAGACTTGAACTGGTAGAGACATTTTGCATACACGTCCTGCTTTGTGTGCCTGTCTGAGGAAGGACTTGATAGCCTGTATCTATTCTCTTTTAATTCCACTCTTTTAATTTCCTTTTTCCTGTGGATTTTTGCTCGATGCCTTTAGTTCTAATAAACTTTAGCTGTGAGTACGACCTGACATTGAACCTTGTGAGCTTTCCTAGTAAATCACCAAATTTAAAGTGATCATGGGGTGCTTGAAACATGTGTGTTATATGGTAAGATGCAAAGTACGTATGTATTTTTGGAGTAGAAACACATATATAAATCTGGTAGGAGAAGTCAATTTTCGATTGTTGAATCTAGGTAGGAGGTATGTAGATGTTTGTTACGTTAAAATTCTCTGTAGGTTGAAATTTTTCAACATACAAATTTATAGAAAAAGGAAGGCTATCGAGGGTTTGGTATGCAGTGAAAAAGTCACTTATGTGTATGCATGGGCATACTTGTGTATAGCACCATCGAATCTTACGTTGTATTGAAGAATCAAAGTTTTACAGCTTATTATTTAGTCAAGTCTGTTCACCTTTCCTTGTGTTTGTTTGCATGTGTATTTTCCATTACCTTTTGACCACAAACTCCCGCCTGACACAGATGGGGACACCAATTCCCTGGACTGGAAGTGAGCATGAGGTAGTGAATGGAGCCAAGAGGATAATTACCAAGCCAGTTTCCTATGGAGTTTCTAGGTCAATAGTGCTAAGATCATTAGTGTGAGGTCAAGATGCCAAATTCAGATAGAACAATGAGAAACAGAAGCATTAACTCAAAGGTGGTAGATTCAACACAGAAAGTAAAGCGAAGAGTGTGCAGGGCTGAGGCTGTATCTCAGTAGATGCTTGTGTGGTACGTACAAGTCCCTGGATTCAGTCTCCAGAGGTAGGTTTGAGGAGGTCAGAGACAGAGATGGAGATGGAGACAGAGACAGATGGTGAGAGAGACACAGAGGAATGAACTGTGAAAAAACTGTGTGGAGTATAATTTTTTCATGAACTGGTTCCTGCCAGAGGTAAAGGAGACGTGTGTTTTAAAGTGAGTGACGCAGCTGGAAAGTGAAGAATTATAAACTCAGAGTTCTTTCTCATCCTGAGATTGAATACTATTCACCTATATTTTCTTTCTTTTTACTATCTGAAAGTTCACATTCAATTATGTAATTGCTCTGCTTAGAAAAGTTTATCTGTAGATAGATGCTAAATCTGGTAGGCAACAATATGAAAAAAATGACATTTTCACATAGGGTCAAGTTATCTACCTAGAAGATAGTTTGATATTAGCAAAGAGAAAGCTATATGATAGACACTACCTTAACCACATGATTATAGTTAGTATCATGAAGCATATTAACATTGAGTGCCCAATGTGAGATGCTGACAAGGGTACCTCATCACTACTGTGGTATCGCTGCCAAAATTATGGCCTGATTTTATTTTATGTTTTACCTTTTTTCTTTTTTTGACAGGGTGTTACTAAGTCACTAGGTTTTCCAGACTGCTTCTCAAATTTCAGTTTTCCTGCCTCAGCTTCCCAAAGTCTTGTGATTACAGCTATGTGCCTCCATGCCTAACTATACGACCCAATTTTAATCATGAAGAAATGTCAGACAAGTCAGTGAATGGTGGCACATACCTGTAATCACAGAATTCTGGGAGGCTGAGGCAGGAGAATTGCCTGGGCAATTTAGTGATTCAGTGAGATCCTGTCTCAAAATTTAAAGTTTTACTCTTTAAAATAAAAAACTTTTTTTTAAATTTAAAATTTTAGTTGGGTGTGGCTGCACACTCCAGCATTTGGGAGGTTGAGGCAGGAGGATCACTGCAAGTTCAAGGCCAGCCGGGGACACATAGTGAGTTCAAAGCCAGCCTCAACTATATAGTGAGATTATTGCAGGAAAACCAGTATCGAACCAAATGGAAGATTCATTGCACCCAGCAGATACAAGACAGCTGTTCATTACACTAGCAGGCTGATAGAACCAAGCCCAAATCACTGGCAAAGAGCCAGCTTTGAATCCAGTTTAGATGCAGTTTACAAGCAGGAAGTGCAAGGCATTACATGATTGGTTACACAGATTGAATTAACTCATATATTATCAGGAAAACTACTTTGAAAAATATTTGTTTAAAAGGAATTGTTTATCATAACATAGGAACATCCTGGAGATGAGGGAAGGTGGTTCAAGCAGGGTTAAAAAGTACCCTTCACTGGGTTGCTTCCCCTCAAAGTCCTTGAAGCCAGTTAGAGGCAATATATTTTCTTCATTAAGGGAAACACAAGCTGAGAATAGTCAAATCAGTTCAGCATATTATCAGAAAAAAAAAGCAGCTGGATCCAGACAGTCACGGTGACTGGATCAAGCAGGGTGTTTACGTGGCAGGCAGCAGGGGCAGAGGCAGAGGCTACTACTTGATTTTAACTCGCTATAACACGGCTATAAGTTTGTTATTCTATAGCTGTGCCTTTACTTATCATGTAATTGTGTCCTTACAAGACCAGATCTCAAACAATAAAAACAAAAAAGAAAATAAAGGGAAAAAAAAACAAAAGCCATCAGATAAACTCAAAATGAAAAATATTCTACAAAATTATTGACACATATGATTCCAATGTGTCAAGGTCATAAAAGACACAGCAAGATTAAGAAACTATCCCAGATTAAACAAACTAAACAAAGAGAGATAAATAAATTCTTTACATTATTGTGGGTGGCATCCTGGTCTAGCAGATAGATGACTTAGTTGGACAATTGACAAAATTTGAATACAGTCTGTAAATTCGTGTTATTTGCCTGTGTTGTTTTATTATTTTTCTGTGATTATATAAGATTTAACATTTTGGGAGGTTGGGGGAAGAGTATTTAGAATTCTTTGTACTATTTTTGCAAATCTTTTACAAGTGTTATATTACTTCATAATGAAACGTTAAAAATAAAACACTATATATTCTTGTTTTTTAAAAAGCTTCTCAACTCTTTTTTAAAAATTTTATTTAAAGAGAAAAAAAAAAAAACAAAGCAGAATAAAGGATAGCAACAATACAGAATTCCAAGGAAAAAAGGAAAAGAACAACAACAAAAAAACTAAGAAATTATTACTTGACAAATTACATACTGACTTCTTGGAAATAGTTGTTCAAATTACAAAGTTAAAACATGTAAAGTAGACATTCAAACAGTGAGACTGTTAACAGCTCTGCTCCACAATCTGACAAAAACAGCAATATGGTCATCCATCTTACCCACTCAAATAGACATGCAATTATATCAAAAGAGTGAAATTAAACACAACAAAAGAACAAAGCGGATCACAAGAAAGCAATGTAAGAGACATAAATTTCAAAACTAGACAATTGAAGATATTCACTCTCTATCATATTGATTCTTGTTTTCTTTCAAATAGTTGTCCATATTGTCACATACAGGGAATTCACAAGAAACAACATACTATGGAATTGATCTGAGCAGGACAAGGAGGGCATTTCAGGTCTTCAAGACCAGACAATAGGGAAGCCAAGAATGGGTGTCATAGTGTCTCTCATTCTCCTCAAAACAGCTTTCCATACCTTCATGTGTGTTAAACTTAAACAAAAAAAACAAGCTAAAATCACTTTGAACAAAGAATGATAGTTTTGCTGGATTTCACATCATGACATTATGGAATCAGCACTGGGCACTGTAGTGTCTCTTTTTCTTCAAAGTAGTTGTTCATATATACCAACACGTGTTATATAGTTGGTTCTCATAAACTCTTTATAAGCTCTACACATGCATGAGTGTCTGTCTACATGTATATCTATCATTTCTGTATTAGAGGGAAAAACAAAACAAAGCAAGATAAAACAAAACAATTCCTAGGAAAGCATGAAGCAAAAAGTCATATAAAACCGCAATACAAGGTGATCTACAGTGGTTACCATGATGTCTCAGCAGTGTATAACAACATTAATAAACATGAAGCATTGAAGACATTATAAGACTTCAAAAGCAAGTAATAATCAAACCAGAGTGGGTATTTAGTGAATCTTGTCATCTTCAGTGTAGTTGCCTATACCCTTAGACTTGATGCTATCAATCATAACAGATTTAAATAAAATCAGTCAATACAGAGTAGCAATCTAACAAACCAGATTCAAAGAAGATCAGTCATAATAAGACAGTATAAGTTATAAAGGGCTTCAAATTAAGTTCATAGGAAATTACGGATGATTACCATAATATGTCCTCTTATATTTGGGATAGCTGACCATGTCCTCAAATCTAGCATAAGTAGACAAACTGGAACAGCATGTAATCCATCCAAGCAGAGTGATGAGAATAATGTAAATTTTAAATCTTGTTACCCATTTAACAATATCCTCTGCCTCCCTTTTTTAGACAGTTCCTCCCCTTTCACTCCTATAGGGTGCACTGCTTGTTTTGGGTCCCACTGCCTCCCTATATAGAGCATCTCAATGGACCCTATCTCCAGATCTACTCTGCCTGTGTTTCTCTCTGTTAATATTTCAAGGCCATCTATACTAGAGATTACAGCCAATCTTCTCTGCCTTATTTCTGCTGTTCTGTTTTTCTGCCATTGGTTGTCTATTTTTCTGTTCCACTCCACTGTCTGCCCCATTCACTGAGGCCTCTCTGCCACTGTTCCTGAAATGCTCGTATTCTTATTCTTTCTCTCTCTAAAATGTCCTTCAGTATTTTTTGTAGGGTTGGATTGGTGGTAACAAATTCTCCTAGTTCCTCTTTGTCATGGAAGCATCTTGTTTCTCCATTAATTTCTAGAGAGAGTTTTGCAAGATACATCAATCTGGGCTGGAGGTTGTTCTCCTTCAAGGCTTGAATTACTTCACTCCAAGCTCTTCTTGACCTGATGGTCTGCATCAAGAAGTCTGCCATGATTTTGGTGGGTTTTCCTTTATAGGTGATCTGTTTCTTTTCTCTGATGGCTTTTAATATTCTGTTCTTATATTGAATTTTTGGGATCTTGATTATTATGTGTCTGGGTGTAGCTCTGTTTGGTTGTAGGTGGCTGGAGTTCTGTATGCTTCATACATCTGCATATCATTTCCTTTTTCTATGCTTGGGAAATTTCCCTTGATAATTTCTGTGAATAGCCTTTGC
>PVJX010024453.1:0-28079 GCA_004027295.1 Dolichotis patagonum
CTGCTATGGTGAATCCTAATCTTTGGAATCATCAGTAATTTCCAAATAAATTCAGAGCAGTTGAGTTCAATAACTACTGGTTCTACAAATTTGCACAACTGGCATATAATGTAGCGTTCAGGTATACAAAAGAGTATAGAGAAAGAGTAAGAAAATGAATGCAAAGTAACTAAAAAATGCAATATGGAATAGAGAGGCTAGTTATCTTTCTATTAATGCATGGATATCTCTGATTGGATGGGAAAATGAGTACTGGGGACCGAGACTGAGGAACTTACTCCTTGCTATGGAATTTCATAATAGTTTTGTAGTGGGAAACTATGAGAACTTAGGAATTTCTTACAGTAACAAAGTGTTGAAAGGAAAAACAAATGACCCCTACAGAAAAATATCTATTTGCTATTTCTTGCTCTGACATAAATGCTCTTTCTTTCAGAAATACCTGTTTTTTTCAAGCACTACGCTGAAACAAAGTTCTCATCTTCCCATATGGCTGGCTGTTCAGGTCAAGTGGTGTAAATCTAATTTGTATGTTTAAAATTTCCTGTGTCACTTAACATGATGAGAGATAAAATAGGTAGAAGACTTGAAGACACAGGTGTAGGCAAACACTTTATGAACAAAACCATAACCACACAGAAAATATTACAAAGAATCAACAACTGAGATCTCATCATAATAAAAAACTTTGACATGGCAAAAGAAACCACCAAGGAAGTGAAAAAATAATTAAGATATAATATGTGATCAATACGTATAAGAAATATATACAAATTAAAATAAAGTTAAATTTTGTTTCCATGATAAAATATAATTTTTAAGATTTCAAAAATCCAAACATAATAACTGTAACAATAAAAAAACCTCAGTTGATTAGCAGCAACACACAGCCCATCAGAACAATTGATTAGAAAGTATTGTGTTTTTTCGGTACCAGGGATCAAACTCATGACCTTGTACTTGCCAGGCAGGCACTTATGTCACTGAGCTAAATCCCTAGCTTGATTAGAAATTTATATGGAAAATTTTAAATAGCGAGGTACTTAGCAAAATGCTGTAATTATTATTCTTCAATTTGCTATATTAACTAAATTTAAATAGGCAGAACATGCCACAATTTTCTTTAGGATTCCTTAAACATCTGACTTATATACCTGTATTATAATTCCAGTACATCTACCTTACTCATTAACTAAGCAGATTAATATCCAGTTGCAATGTTTTGGGGGATTTTCTCTCTCATTTATATTGTGTAGTGTTTCTCAAGTACTTGGAATGAAACTGTCAACTTTGTGTTCTCTAAAGCCCATATTTGGGTGTCCAGACGTGAAAACTGCTTCTAACACTAGAACACAATTTGAAATTTTTATTATTTCTTGTAGGTGCACAAACATCATTTTGCAGATGACACAGATTGAACATTATGATTGACCTATGGATAATAGCAATCTGGAATGACTCTAACTCAAGCTGTAAAGTAAAGTTGTGACCCCATACTTCTCTCCAAAATTGATGGTCACTGATAAAGCACGTATCAGGGTTTCATTAAAGATTTACTAGATAAAAACTTTGAACTCATGGACCAGTTTCTTTTCTCTTTTTTAAAAAACAAAGTGTAGAAAAACATTAAATTTAGAATGACTCTTTCTAAGATAGTAGCAACTAACTAAAGTTTTTATTGAGCACTTGAAATGTGACTACTCCAACATATAGTCTGCACACCTGATTTTATAGGTTAAAAGTAGAATATATTAATAGTAATAATTAATAATGTTGAAATAAAACTATTTTGTAGATTGGATTGAAAGAAATATTTTAGAAATAAATTCACTTCTATTCTTTTTTGTTCTTTAAAATGCAACTAATAAAAATTTAAAATTAAATATGCTTCTCACATTTTATTTTTATTAGACTGCACCGGTCTCCAAATACTTGGACATTAAGGAACATCAATGAATATTAACTTGGAACTTAATTTACTTTATGGGGCATAGTAGCAATTAGTTGTTTTCAGATTCTCATTTTTCTTGTTTATGTTTGAAATTGAAGTTTACGTGGTGAAGGAACCACTTTAAGTTATTGCTGCTATCAAATCCTTTAAAATTTTTATAAATTATCAATATGAGTTATATTAAAATATATTTTTTATGTTCTTTTGCTTCAAGAGCTTTATTGTTTTTAGTAGAGATTTGGCTCTTCATCTGAAAGCAGTTTCAAGCTTTCTTTATTCTAATTTATTTTTATTAATAACCTGGTATGATAGTACGGAAATGATTTTCTTCTTATTTTTACTTTTCTTTTACTCACCTGCCCATGTCTAAGGAAATAATGACTTAGAGTGATAATTCTTCAGTGACAAGCTCATAATTTGGTCATTCATTCAACACTCACAATAAAATAGGCTTCTGTCTTATTTTTGCAAAATAAATATGCTTTTTGAAAATTGACTATTCTAAGTAATATTTTAGATACTACAAGAATTCACTGTAACTGTTATGTTCTTACTGAACTTTGGAAATTGCATCTGTGGCTGACTGGAGGTAATATCACTGTACAACTATTCCATAGAAACAGGGAAGAAAAGAATTTCATTTGGGAAGGAACTAATATTACAAAGTCAATAATAGCCCACATTTCTAAAACCTTCTATAAAACTCGAACTAAAGTCTAGGTCACTAAAATAACTTAGACCTCTGACTGGGTCGTATCACCAGCTGATCCATTGGAGGGGAGACCACATTGCCTGCTAGAGGGGAGAATTCAGTGGCATGAAAAAACACTTCTTCATGTGTTAAATGACCTCATTCGCTCTGCGCACAGACAGTAATTTTCGATGGACTATTAGCAAAACAAGCAAGCTGTCTACGTCCACCAATCAATTTTTCAGGACATAAAAAAGACCATAAAATGAAACATATTTTTTTTTCATTTTTCCTTTTACCTTCATGGAAATCTCCATAGTAAAACTACTTTGAAAAATCTCAATGTTATATTTCTAAAGATGTGGCTATAAATTACCACAAACTTGCTGACTTAAAGCAGCATAAATTTGTTATCTAATACATCTAATTAGAAGTCAGACGTTGGACTCACTGGGCTAATTTCAAGCTGTACCTACTGCATTCTGTTCTGTACATTCTGTGCACAATGTATTCCCTCGTCCTTTCTAGTTTTTTAAGGCTACCTTGTCCTCTCTAGCTTTTTAAGGCAAATGCAAACTTCTAGACAGCTTCCATAGGTACAGCTCCCTTAAGGTAGAGATGGAAGAAGATTTCTTCTTCAAAGGATGCTTGTTATGAGACCAGGATGAAGGTAACCATATGTTCTAACAAAATATCCAGCTAGGATGGGGGCACAAGTCATTTTAAGGGGAGAATGGCATCCCTTAGCCTAACCCTTGTCCATTGCACTATTTCCACAAAATAGTGCCTATTAAAAGCAGAATTAGAATTTTTCCCCTTTTCCCGTACAGATATTCTGACAAAGAACACGTGAAAGTGAATAGTCATTTAGACTGGAATGAGGCGATCATGGCATTTATCTGTATTTTGCATCACTAGTAACATTGTGTTGCTAAAGTTAATTACCATAATTGCAAAACTATAATCAGTGTGTTAAAGCTATATATACCCACTTGAAAGCGAAATGTATTGTAGCTGGTTCCTCTTTAGGTATTACACTGAAAATATTGTCCTTCAGTAGCCAGTTTAAGGCACACATATCTCCTGAGTATATACTGAATAAAACAGATTTAAATAATTTATTAGTCATTAAAGTAAATTGCTTCCCAGACCATGTAATTTCTATTGTGAATAAAGTGCCTGACTCAGAATTTGGGAATTGTCTGATTTTTCATCATATATGTTTTCATGTTATTATAAACAGGAGTTGCCCTGAACCCTACTTCTGATGATATTTTTATAGCCTAATGACTATAGCAAATCAAGAACATAACCCATTTCTTTCTTCATTCTGTCTTTCACTAATGTATTAGTGCATGCTTATCTTTTACTCTCCATAGGACTGAATAGGAATCAAGCTGGGTATGAAAGTTCACACCTGTAATTTCAGTGCTAGGGAGGCTGAGGCAGGTTTGCCATGATTTTGTGGCCCACATGGGCTATGTATTCAGTTCAAGTTCAGCCTGAATTGAATAGACCATGTCACAGTGAACCCTCCAAAATATTCTCATGTCATTCTTGTCATTCCTGTAATTCCGTATTTTTTGTAATGGAAACAGCGTATTCTTGCTAGTGTTCTAGCTACCTTGGTCAAACTGCACACTGTTTTACATAGAGCTTTCATTTTGTGATCATGGTGATTCAATCAAGAATTTGTAACATTACCAACATATTCAATTCACAGGAACTTAGAGTCTACAAAATGGGCCTAGAAATGTAATACCAAGGCACATTTTCTTTCATGGAAATTTGAGCTAAGATGATTTAAATGCCATTGAGTGGAATAAAGTTCTCTGAGTGAACTTTGAATTTTACAAGACAATATATGATATGTTGTGTCATCTTGTAATTCTTACTAAGCCCGGTGTTGCATGCCATAGTTTGAGGATTGTAAAAGATAACCTGGATTTATTTGGCCTCATAATCTGGTTAGCAAGAGAAAAGCCCAACACTATAGTTACTTGAGTAGACAGGGTTGGGAAGGATTTATAATCCTGGAGAATGTAAATTTAATTTAGAAGATTTTCATGTTTCCAAAATATTCCCAACCTGATCATCACTGGTTTGTGTATGATTCATACCTAGATAAACTGTGTCTCTTTTCACTATATTATTTCATGTTAACCATGAGAGCAAAACAAATGAAGAAAAATATCATTTCCATGTGACTGGATAGCTATCTACATCCATTACAGGTACCAAGGGGTTGATTTCCTTAAAATGGCAATCAGAAGCTGCAAGGCTGGGTTAATATACTGTGGAACATACATTTCATAGTTGAAATTATTAGAGTAGATGTATTTTCCAAAAACTGTAACAAGTGTGAGCCTCTTCTATGTAGTCTATCTGTAATGTAACCTATGATAGGGTCTATTTGTCTTGCCTTAAATAAATTTTTGTGACAGCCTAAGTTTATTAATGTACAAAAATGCTGTGCCCATCCAACTTTATTACTTGTAATGCTTATTCTTGAGAAAGAGCTATCATGCTATGAGAAAGCTCGAACTACACAAAACAGAGAGATTCCATAGAAAGGACACGTGTATGAGTTTAGTTGACAGCACAATTGACACCCAAACTGATAAACCATACTGTACCACTATTTTGAAAGGAGTTTCTCCTATCTCTACTTCAAATGCCAGAGTCAAAAACGCTTGGATCAAAGACAAACTCCCTATGAAACCTGTACCAAGCCAAAGATATTGGAACAAAATAAATGACAATTATTCTTTAAGGTCTTTATGTTCTATGATTTTTTAATGTTTAGTTATGGATAAATATCCAAGTGTCAACCAATATTAAATGTTTTCCCATCCTTGATTTCTATTTTTCATTATTTTTAAAAATGTAACCTGTGATTACAGTTTTTTTGCTCTTATACCAATATTGTACTTAAGTTATATCTATGATCATTAAGTTTTCTGCCCTTTCCATATAATTCCAAAGAATTAGAAATAAAATAAGAATGACCTTTTAACTAAATTAAGAAATTAATGAACATCTCTTGGAAATTCTGCAGTCTAAGTGTGGCAAGATCTTTTTAAAGTATTTGTTTCATTATCTTCGATTTAATAACAAGTTGTATCATTTAAACACTTGTGTAAGGTAAATATGAGGATAATTATGATATTCTTATATAATGGTTAGATCACCTTTCAGAAGTAAAACTTTGGAGGTTTCTATAAAAATGTACATGATAATTAGAAAATGATATATTTTTGTATTGATCTTCATCTGACTCACACTTTCTTCTGATGGAGTTATTTTTATGAATAGCAGGTATTGTCTAGAAAATTTTGATTTATACCATATATATATGAATGCATATTAAGCACAAATGCAATAAATTCCTAAGCTTCTTGTGACATGTTCATAGCCTCAGACTTCAATCATAGCAAAGTTAGCTAGATTATTTGGGTTGCCTTCCTAAAATTAGGAGTAAAAACAGTTGAGGTTTTGCAGTTTAACAGGAAACACTTGAACTGGCAAAAGATGCATAAGTAGGATATGTGTTGAGTTTTATAATATCATAGTTGTGAGGAACTTGATTAAGGAAGAGAAATTAACTTTCACTAAATTAAGGGATGGTGAATTAGAGTGTGAAAGTAATATCAAGCAAGAGGAAGCTGATAAACTTGAATTCATATTTTCAATCTTTCTACGGTGAGAGAGACACCCTAACTGTGAGTCTGTCTCTATGATGGTTGTATCTCTATGAATCCTGCCTTAAACACACATGAGAGATATCTCTACCTCTTCGTTTTACTGCACCATCTGTATGCTTATAGAACTCATCTCTGTCACATGTTAATTACATATTGTGCAATTAGAGAAGTTAAAGGGAAATAAGAGTCCTGTATTATGGCAAGTGAGTTCACAAAAATACATAATCAATAAGGCATAGGTGAAAGTCATCAGAAAGTCATGACATCAGTATTTAAATGTGAACAAATGTCCAATGATGTAAGTGGACCTTCAAGGAAAATAACATAGACAAAGATATCAAACTGACATACAGAAGCTATTCAAAATAGTTAAAACTGGAAGGCCAAAATAAGACATATTTTAAAATAAGATTAGAAGCAGAAGGAAAGTATTATGATGAAAGCTTGTGTATCTTCTATTCCACTAAATTTAGATTTGATTTTGAAGATAAAGTGAAGGCACAAGTTCTGGCGGTATAGCTCAGTGGCATGGTACCTACCTAGCAAATGCAAGGTCCTTAGTTCTATCTCCAGTAAAAAAAAAAAAGAAAAGAAAAATCACAAAAGACACTCTTCAGTACAGCACATGACTGGATTAATACTGTAGAAAGGATCCCTCATGGAGTTAGTGACAGCAGGTAGGTCAACATAAATATAGTCATTACTATTAGCAAAAATGACTGTGGAAAAAACAAATAATGTGTTAAACCTAACAACAGGAACTTATAACTAATTAGAGGCAGGAGTTAGCTATTGAATTAGAAAAAGCTCCAAAGGAATGATTAGTTTGTTAATGAAACTAAAAGGTCATAGTGGGGGGAGTCATATGAACATGAACACAGTCACCACTGTCTGGTGTAAACATGGTCATGTTTCTTTCCTGTGCTCTCAGATGAAACCTTCAGGACATCCTTGATTTTTTCTTGTTATTACAACTGCACAAAATACCACATAACATTATATCATAATTCCAGGGTATATCTTGTTATCCTCATGAATACATCTCAGTTCACACAATTATGTGCTATAAACCATTAAATTAATATGAAACTAAAATTTTCTCATTCTGCCTTTCACCATCAAATCAGTGTAGTCACAGCCTGTCAAGGAAGGAAAAGACCGAAAAAGGATGATATGAGATAATCAGGAATGAGGATGATTTGGCTTTGGAGGCTGTGGTATGTTATTTGGAATTTAACACTTGAAGCTACAGATAGACACTCGCTAGCCAAGGAAAACATCTGATGAGGTTTCTAAGCCAGCACTGCTCTATGGAGAAGGCATGAGAAGGTGGCAAAGATAAAAAGAGCTAATCTTCTTCCTGTAATGTAAACTGAAACTGGTGAGATTTTTCCTTAGTAGAAACAATGTTTTTTGCAGTCTCAAAAAAATGTCCTTACTGTTGCTTTTACCTGGATGGGTTTCCTTAGATTTTCACTTGCTTTGTCTATAAGATGCTGGACACATCATTATCAAGGTATTTTTTCCTTCAATTTCCTTCATAAATGGCTTTACTTCTAATCATACACTGACCAACAACTTTCTTCCATTTTGCAAAGCATATGGTGTTCTCTGACATTATATTATTCATTTATATCTATTTTGTATTCCTCCATTAGAATATAAGGCACATGAACATGTGGAATTTATTATTCTTGTTTTTATGTTCTCTATGGTCAGCATAGTTCCTAGAATGAAATATGTATTCAAAACATGTTAGTGATTATATCAGCAAGTGAAAGTAAAAGGAGATATAATTGCAGATTAGTAGATATTTGCTTACCATTGACAACTAAATTTGATTATTGAAGAATAAGATATTTTTTGTAGGTTCATGGAAGAAGGGGATAATTTTGATATATACTAGCAATTTAATAGTTTGGCAATAAATGAAATTTTTTTTACTACTTAAGAATGAAACTATGAACTTAAGTTAATAAGTAAGAGAAATTGTTTAAAACAATTTTCTATTGAGGATGAGGCACAGCACAATTCATATTATCCTCTAAGAGAAATGATATATTTTAAGTTAGAATTGCTTAAATAAATGACTTATTTTTAAGCATGAAGAATTATATTTTTAATCTATGTGATTGAACAATGAAAAATATGTGAACTACACAATATTCACTAAACTTGATACTGACATATTTACCTTTTAAACATAACAAATGCAAATGTTGCTACCATATGTGATACCTGAATTTATCCATGAATAAACAATGAAGTAATATGTCATTGTTGTTTTATGTTTACCTGCCTTATGCAATGCTAGATTTGACTAACAATAAAATTTTCCACTGTTAAAATGTCTGCAGAAACATTGCTTATGTTAAATTATAACCAGATTCTCATGCTTACATCAATGAAACACTTGAAATTTTGTAGTACAGTGGTGCCTCACACCCAGTGTTAGTATGAAATATTATGCTACCTTGTGATATATCATACTGTGATTCATTATTAACTTGTGTGATTCCTATAAAAGCACACTAAAGAAAGATACTGTACTCATTTCCTCCAAAAGCTGCAATATGCATATTTCAAAATACAAATTATATGTGTTTTCAGAATACTATCAATCATATATTGGGATTATTCATACTACAATAGTAAATATATTTTAAATTGAATTATAAAAATAAATAAAAATTCAGCAAATAGCAGCATGTTAATGAGACTATGGAACATGAAAATGTTATTTCAGTAAAGCTACAACTGTATAAAGTTGCAATTCTTTTTCATATCTAAGATTTTATTTTCTTCAAAGTTTAAAAATTTTATTATTTAGGGATGAATAGTACAATAAGGAGGCATGGAAATTAAAAGTGATTTTACTCAAGAGTGAATAATATCATTTCCCAATATTTGTGCTGATTATACATGTACAAGCACACATATAATTTATCTTAAAATATTAAAATGATACAGAAAATAATAACTGTACCTTGGAAACATAGGGAACTTAAATGCAGTTATCCGATTAATACCACCCACATTATTGCTTTTAAGTGCAAACTTTCTGAAGGATTATACTGGTGCAGGAAAACACGAATGTATTAATCAGCTTTTCCATTAATGAGACACAATACACAAAACCCATGGTTCAAAGTAGGGGTTTAAATTAGTTCATGTTTTAAAAGTCTTCAGTCCAGACCAACAGTCTTCAGGGTAGAAAGTGCATGACAGTGTAAATCTGTTTAGTTTATGATATTTAGGAAGGTAACACAGAAAAAGATTGAGAAGTCATATACAGTAACCAAGATCAAACCTCTGTGACCCACCCAGATATACTCAGATGTGTGGCCCCTCAATGCTCAGGGTGGCTCCTGATTCAGTGACAGTTTGAGCCAATCCATCTCAAGCCTTGGTCAAGTTGATTCTTTGAAGATATCACTTTAAACTGTATTTACTCTACAAAGAAGCACAATCATGATTTAATAACTCTAACACAATTCTCTTACATATGACTGAAATTGCAATGATCCTTTCTCAAAGTACCAGTCTACTTAGCACTTTTTCAAAAGTCCAAGTCAAGATCTCTTCTGAGACCCAGGGAAAACTCTTAGCTATAACCCTCTGTTAACAAAAACAAAACAAAAACTAGTTACATAATTCCAAGGTACAATGGTATAGAGTACACATTTCCATTCCAAAAGGGAAGAAGTAGAGGATAGAAAACAATTTGACTAAGATGAAACCAAAATCCAGCAGGGCAAGTATAAATTCCTTTAACTCCATATCTGGCATCTAGGGCTCATGAATGTGAGATATGAATTTCTCCCGGGTTACTTGACCTCTTCACTTTTGCCTTGTTGGTTACAGCTCCCATGGTCCCATTTAAGCTGGTTTTACTCAGTATTCCTGACATTTCCACTGCATTTTTGTCATTACTTTCACATGTTCACCTGTAGTCTGCCAAGGGGCCCTTTGTCTGGCCTCCATACCATTCTTTGAAATATGGGTGGAAGCTTCCCTAGCCCTGCAACTCTTGCATTCTACATTCTGATAAAACCAGCATCAGGTGGGCCACTTGAGGTTCATCCTCTGGGTGGGGAGTAGTTAGGCTCCCTTGCTTCATGTTAGTAGCAGCTTCTGGGTACCTGGATGGCTGATCACATTGAAATTAATCTGAGGAAACCAGTTCCTGGGAGATCCTTCTCAAGCAGAGGTACCTGGTATTCTCTTTTCAGTGAAATGGTTATATTCTTATACTTTAGAGTCTGCAGTGAGTGGAGTCTTCTGAGTCCTCAGATGCTCTCAAAATATCTTTTTTCCTGTTGCTGTATAAAATAATTGGTTCTTTTTAAATGCTACTAATCTCTACAGCAGTCAATATATCTTGACCTAACTTTATACCTGGTTTCTTCTTGAATGAAGTTTAAATTTTTAAAATTTTCCTGCTCTCCATTTGCAATTCTCACTACACACCTAACTAAATCATCTAGCAGTTTCCATGCCGCAACTTGAATGTTGGGATGTGTAGAAATTTCCTTACCAGTTTACTGTCTTAATATCATTCTTGGGATGTGGGCAAGTGGTAGTTTTTTTGTTTGTTTTAGCTGAGGTTTAAGACATATGGCCTTTAGTCCAATTGCCAAAGAAGTTTTCATTCCCATCTGAAAACTCCTAAAACTGGCCTTCACATTTCACATTTTTATCAACATTCTGGTCTTTGGAGCTTCTACTAAAATCACTTGTTAGTTTTTGTTTACAGCACTTTAAGGCTTCAGTACCCTGCATCTCCAAAATTTTTCAAAATCTCCTGCAATTAATTTACAGAGGCTTCTAAACTGCAGACAGATATGGTAATAACAACAATCCATTTGTTTGTTACCAATTTTCTCTATTAGAAAGCTTTTCAGTCATTGAAATACAGGGGCTGGCATTTATTCTCTTTGGACCAAGAGTTTTGCAGCAAAATATGAGAAGCATGAATAAAATTACTTGCAGAATTAAAAGCATTATTATAAAATTCAAAAAATATTGTCAAGGAAGGATGACAATGGATAAAATCAGTTTAAATACTAGTGTTGACTTCTTATTTGGTTTATACTAGTAACCAGGAATAATGATGTGAATATGTACTTAAATGATATATTAACAGCAAGTTTCATCAAGAAGACTATGAATTTTAATTTTTATTCTAATTCCCTAATACATTTAAATAAAAAGTCATATATATATATATATATTTATATACTTCCATTGTCAATACAGAATAGAAATTCATAGAAATCAAATAGCATATACAATGATAATATAAGTTATTTACTGCACAGAATATTTCAAATCAATTTTTAAATCATCTGTAGCCTTTTCTCTTTATTCTAAATTGCTATTAAATTTTTTAAAAATCCCCCAAAATTATTTTAAAACATTTTTGAGTATCTTATTCAGATAATTTTTTGCTATATTCCTTCAACTTCACATGGCCAAAGTAGTTATGTAAATTAAATATTTACAGGAGTAAAGAATAAATAGAAAATGCCTTAGGAAATGCATGTTTTACTGGAGTATTTCCTATGGCTTCTATTTGTAGCTATCTTAAATAAAAATGCATGGAAAGGACTTGCATACCTTACATAAAGGAGTGAATGTGTGAGTGATGGAAAATATTTAAAGAAAAAGTAAAAGCATTGAGAGTATCTTGCCTGAAAGGCATGGAGAGATTTAATAACTACCCTACTGCATGAAAGGTTATGCTTATTAGAATGGTTCCAGGGAATATATAGAAGAAGCAGTAGAATATAAAAGCTGTAAGAGATTAAAGAGCAGGTGACAATCCTTGATTTCTCAGTATAAATATTACTAAATCATTAGGTAGGACATTTTTTCTGTAATTCTTCAGAGAATAGTGCAAATATAAGAAAGAACATGAGAAAGAATAGTACAGTAGATAAGAAAACATATGTTCTGGTTGTAACTTTATGGGTAACAACTGGTGTAGTTTTGTAAGATTTTTACTTGCATACATTTCATAAGCTTCATTTGAAAAAAGCATACAGATCAACTATAACAGTGGCTTTACGAGTCATGGGCATTTTGAAAATTTCCTGAAAGTTGTATCTCCTCTCTCCAGAAAAATTACTAGTACATAACATTTTACTTTTAATTTCAGGAATACAGTGGTACTCTGTAGCTCATGTGTATTTCCCAGAAGTTATTACTAGCTAAATAAATTCAGACCCACAGTCTACAATTGCAAGTCTACAATTCTGTGAAATTCTAGAATCTGCTTTTTGTTTATATGTTGTCTCTATATGGATATATATATACATATGTGTGTGTGTGTGTACATTGACTTTTTTATTATCTGACACAAAAATTGATATAAAACAAGAATCATGTATCTTTCAAAAGTGTTTATTACTCATATGTTCATTATAATTTATCTTAAAGTACTCATTGATTTCTAAATAGTTACATAAAATAATTAATCTGTTATTTTTTGTATTTTAGAAATTAGAACATTGAGCATAAGGTCTCATGTTACCTGTTTTATGACAAATTATAGCTTAAATTTCAAAATATTTTCATGTCAATATTTAATGCCTATCATTATGGATTTTATTCATTTAACTCTTTGATTAAATTTTTCTGCTACTTCCTTTTCAAAAACATCATGATATTATTTCTAAAGTTAAATTGTGTTTCTTTATTGCCACTTAACATCTTTTTGTTTCCTAAAAGTAGGAATTCCCTATTGCCAAGAAGAAAAATGCTTATATTTCTTTCACTAAGGCAAGTTAGCAAATTCAACACTTACTACCTTCAACACCAGACATTAAAACCCTTCAGATGGCCATTTATTTTCTCTTCCCGACTGCACTCAGTCTTGAATAAATTCTTCCTTATCTTTTTAACTTTGTCAGGTTCAATTTTCACTTGATACTGGAGACAAAGTTCCTAATTCTTGTTTCTGCAGACTTTCTGAATATATATTCTACTCCCACCCCTGCAGATTTGCTCTTATCTTACTCCTTCTGCCTTTCCAGAAACAGATCAGTTCTTGGGCAATTGTATTAAATTAAACAACCTTACCATGTTTGCTTTTTTTCTTGTGACTGTTGTCATTGTAAGACTCTGAATAATTACTCCATGAGCCTTAAGTCCACCTGTTTTCTATTTTGAGTTAGGTGCCCTGCATGCCTGATGCATCTGTGGGTCATAAATTAGGTGCTTTGGAATCAGCTTCCTCATTTCAACTGTGCCATGTTCTTTTCCTCAAACATAGGCAAACTCAAAATGCTATGCCAGTTTGAGTAAATGTATTTATACTTTTTAAGATACTGCACTCTTATTACCATGAGCCTTTAGTTGAATATTTTTCATTAACTAGAACTAAAAATGTTCAAGAAGCTAGCAAAGATCTTTACATGTAAAACATAACATATTTACAGTATTAATATTATTAGTAGGCATTTCTTTGTTGAGTTGGGTTCCTCTCTTATTTCTATGGAATATTTATCTAAATTTTTGATCTGAAAATTTATTAATTTACAGTTTCTATGATGGTTTGTAACATGAAATACTCTCTTTATCTTTTACTTTTTTCTCTTCCTATTTACTATAACCTTACATCTATATCTACTTACTTTTCAAGCTGTAATTTCTGTAAGGAGGAAGAATAAGATGGTAATGAAAGAGAGAGACAGACAGACAGAGACAGAGACAGAGACAGAGACAGACAGACAGAGGCAGAGAGGCAGAGATTAAGATAAATACACAAAACAACGTGTTATGTATTCCTTAGAAAATAAACCTGTGTGGTACAAGACCGAAAGCACATTTATTTTTACATA
This sequence comes from Dolichotis patagonum, assembly GCA_004027295.1. Lineage (NCBI taxonomy): Eukaryota > Metazoa > Chordata > Mammalia > Rodentia > Caviidae > Dolichotis > Dolichotis patagonum. Next base: position 14,191 of record PVJX010024453.1, read on the forward strand.
GATTTCAGTTTGTTGGGAGAAATAAAACTACATAATTGCTGAGCCTTTAATCAGTCTTTCTGGTGATCAGTATCTCACAAAACATGAAATAATGTGTCAGTCAGTCCCACTGCGCAGGTCGGGATGAACTTCTTGATTATCCTTGATGAGAAAATTCTCAGTTGTTCACCACAAGTAAAGAATGCAAAAAAAAAAAATCAATATACATCATTCAAATTAAAAAAAATTTCTTGAACATTTCAGTTCTTTCAATATCTTTTTTTTTCTTGTCATTCATTTTCCTTTGTGTTTAAGAGACAATGCAAAGCACATCTGAGACTTTGTGCATTTCATTCATTGAATGACTTTAAGAAAAGTGCCTATGATTTTATGTAATCTAAATGCCATTATCATATCTGAAAAAGATCATAATTCCTTAGTATCTAATGTACACAATGAACTCTTGATAGAATTCACTTAAATTTTCCCAGAGTTTTGGAACAATGTAAATTAAATGAAGGTTTTATGTGAAATAAGGGTGGCATCACACCTGCCGTGTTTGACAGCTAGGGTAGATCATATTGTGACAGCAACTCTGTCTGTATGATACAACTATTTTGAAGAATAATATATCTTCAGCTATCATATTCTTCATCTATAATAGATCTTCAGCTATAATTTTCAAAAAATTACAAAGTGAGAATTTCATTTACTGAACTTCATATATGCAGAATCAAAATGGAAAAATTAAATATAATTACATAATAATGCAAAACAATGAATTACTCTTTTAATATTGTATATAGACATAATTTTTGAAAATAATGAAATCATATTAATTGCATTAATATGATTTTTATTTCTGGTCCTTAAATTATACAAATGTGTTAGTTCACAAAAATTGATTTTCACTTCTGATGTCTGTTATAAGCAATTTAATAAGTCTTTTATCTCAAATTTGGTTAAGGAATGCTTATTGATAATTTTAATTTTGAAAACTTATTTTCATAAGATGAAAATATATACATTTATTACAAATAACTTAAACATGAGGATGTTTTACAGAGATAATTAAATATCCTATTTATATATTATTATATTTTTTCTCATCTCTCCCAAAAATTTTAAAAAGTATCTTCAGCAGAATATCTCATAAATGCCAATTATACTTATTACAAATATCTAAAGTTTCTTTTTTTCTGTAAAAAATGTAGAATATGGCTAAATCACAACAAGCATCAACATTATTTAACACTAATTTAGAATACATATGTAGGTCTTGATACAATCAACACAATAAACTCTGTCACTTTTGATGTCTTTGGCAATGAAATATGAAGTATCTTTTCTCTCTTCTCCAGGTCTTTGAAATTTGATTCCAACTTCTTTAAAAGAATTCATTTTCTTACATTTATGGCTGCATAGTTAATGGCTTATTTGACAATTTCCATGTGCTGATTTTTAAAGAATGATTTCAAAGCTGAATCTTTCACTGTACATTGTTCATGGCTAATTCTGGATGTCTGCAAATATATCTTGCTTATGATTAACCTGATCTAAAATTTTACATTACAGTTAAAATAGCTCATAAAAGAAAAACTATAGAATGCTTTGCGTGCAGAATTGTATAGTTTTTTTAAGGTTGAAGATGAAATACACTAAAAAAGTGAGATAATTGTGAATTCTTACACACTTCTTTTCAAGATGAGTATTTGTGTGTAAATCCCAATGAATTAAAATTGACTGTATCAGTTGGGATTCTCTGTGCTAACTCCTACATAGAATGCAATGTTTGCTAAAAGTTAGTGATACAAATGTAACAAGTTGTAGTTTACAGATTAATTATAGTAATTACATCTGAACTACAGCAATTGTTCATAATTTAAACTAAAATAAGATCTTCTGGCATTTTTTTACTTTTTTAGTTCATGGTAATAATAAGAAACATACTGAATTTAGTTATTTTATTGCCATTTTAAATTTATACACAGACAACACCACTTTACTGCCTATCTTTAGAGTAGACTATTTATACTACCCCACTTTTGATATACAACTCAGTGAGTGTGGACATTTACTTGGTTTTACTATGGTAATTTGTAATGTCTTAATTAAGAACACTTAATTAGCTCATTAGTGATTGCAAAGTCTCCATTGTTATCTCCTGCATTAAATCCACTTCTTGTATTGCCATTAGACTTTGTCAAACAACAATTTGATCACAAAACTTGCAGTCATTTTTTCTCTGCTTTTAGAATTAAACTTGAAATTCTTTAATATCTTGCATGATTTTACCCTACTTTTCGTCACACTACCCAACATGTCTATGACCTTACTCAAGCTCAAGCCCTCCTCTGCCCCAATGCACTGTGTTTTTCCATACAAAAGAGCCCTTGTAAAGGCTCCTAATAATTAACTTTTTTTAGAAAACTCCTAATAATTTTGTGATTGGGCTCCAATAGTTGTTTCCTAAATCTAATAACAAGCAAAAAGGGTGGGCTGGGGATTTAGCTCAGTAGCATAAGTGCCTGCCTGGCAAGCGTGAGATTGGGAGTTCAATCCCCAGTACAAACAAAAAAAGCAAACCACCAAAATCAGAGGTGATCTATGGGGCTGGGGATTTAGCTCAGTGGCTTAAGTGCCTGCCTGGCAAGTTCAAGGTCATGAGATCAATCCCAGATAACCCCCCCCAAAAAAAGAAAAAAGGGCCAAACATGATGGTGCACACATGGAATCCAAAATGTAGAAGAGTGAGGTGGGAGACTCTCAAGTTTGAGGTGAGCCTGAGCCACAAGCGAAGGTCTAGGCTGGTCTGTACTATATAATGAGACCTTATGTCTGAGAGAGCGAAAGAGAGGGATAGAGAGAGAGATAGAGAGAGGGAGAGAGAGAACCACTGAGAATATCATTGAGACATGTAGAGAAATAGTTTTTGAGTGTACAGATTTAGATTTCTCATTCTTCTGTAAAACTCTACTATGAAGAATATGCCCATCATGTATTCAATAAATGTTGTATTGGTTACTTTTTTGTTATAAAAATACTTCAAGCTGAGTATTTTCCTTAAAAATCTGAGATTATTTTAGCCAGAATTTCAGGGGATTGAAGAATAGGACATCAGCATTATTTTGGCTCTGGTAAGGAACTTCTGGTAAGTCATATAAAATGGTGGTGCTCTTGTGAAAAGATGCAATAACATGTCAAGATGGCAAGTTAGACAGTGATCCAGGAGTCACCCTCACTCATGAAAAGCTTACCTTGCAAGGTCCAGTGTATCACAATATTTCAAAAATTTATCATAATATAAAACATAAAAAACTTAATATAAAAGAAAAATTTATCATAATAGAAAACATAATATATAAAAAAGAGAGAGAAAGGGAGAGAGAGCAATATTGTATGTACCAAAAATATATCCATTTCTGAAAAATTTATGGCTGGAACTGCTTCAATGGCTAATACCTTAAAAATTCCCCCAAAATGGAGATGTACAAAGCACTTAGTCATTAATGCTCAATGTCTATCGCCCAAATCTGTTTAACTAAATCCAGGTTTAGAAAAATTGTTTATGACAAGTTAAGGTATAAATGATATTATAAGTGAATATGTAACAAACTACAGCCACTATATGTATTTATAAGGTAACCAATGCATAAAACCTACCTTTAGGTGGGCCTAACTGGAATGTGCGCCAGGAACACCAAGCAGCCAGCTGGCCAGGAACCCACCCTGGGCCCTGACTGCATGCACCCAGGCAGTTACAGCAGCAGAATCCCAGCGCGCACCAGGCAAACTCGGAACTCTGCACCCAGAGGAACCTTGGACTACAGTGGACTATCTGTGCTATCTTGAAGGGAGATTAAGAGACTTCCTCACCAAAAGAGAAGATCTCAGCCGGCTCCAGTCAGTGTGGTGAGTATGCCCCTAAAACAGAGGTGTACAGTAGCTAAATAGGGCCAGTAGTAAAGCTCCCTCCAACTAACTGTAAGACCTTGGTAAGTCTGACAAGAGTGAGGGTGACCCATTCCTACACACAGAAAACATCAGGCAGAGTGAGGAGTGTAATGAAAAGGACTCCCCCAACTTGAAGAAAATCAAAAGGGCTTATGAGACACACAGGCACACAATAGGGACAGTAGGGGCTCAGCCAACACAAACACTATATATAGGGAGATTTGATGACGTGGAATAGCCCAAAGATAAAGTACTAGCAGGAACTAAAAGTTGACCTACATCAATACTACTAGGCCTGTCAGCCCAGGAAGAATACAGGACTCATTCAAAGGCCTTGCAGCAGGGAGTCAGGTGACTGGCCCACCTATTCATTGTGGGACCCAGCAACTGGACAAACATCAACCTTACAGAAGGTCACCAAGATACACACTACCAACAGTTCACACTAATGGGTCTGAAGAACCAAACACTAACTCGAAAGAGGAAAATGGCAAAATGAAATAGCAGAATGCAATCTCAAACAGGTGCGAGTATAGGAGACATTGAAAAGAGGACTCCAAAGGTAACACACCAGGAATCTCTGAAAATATAGTGAATGAAATAAACAAACAACTCTGTGAGGTCATAGAGGAAATCAAATTAGAACTACTCTCCCAGGCAAAGATAGAAGTAACAGCCTTAGTAAAGGAGTTGCTGAGTGCAGCTAAAGAGGAAATAGATAAAAAAAAAGTACAGGAGCATGGGAAACTGATTGAAACCTTGAATGAACAATGTAGAAACCAAGCAGAATTCATGAAACAAACTGAAAGAGACATCAAGAAACAAAAAATTCAATTCAAAGCATGCAAAACCATTTAAATGAAGCTGAGGATAGGATCTCAGACCTTGAGGACAGGATTGCAAATAGTGATCATGAAACGATAGAACTTTTAAAAATAACAAAGCAGCATGAAATGACGATCCAGAAGTTTCAAGATGATGCCAAGAGCAACAATATAAGATTAATAGGCATTAGTGATGACATTGGAGTCAATACAAATGACATATGTAAAATATTCACAGGAATAATATGATAAAACTACCAAAAATCAGGAAAAAATCTGATATGCATATAAGTAAGGCATACAGAACAACAAACAGTCACAACCAACATAAATCTACACATAATAATTAAGATCTCAGGCATACAAGATAAAAACAGAATACTAAAAGCTGTTAGAGAAAAAACACAAGTCACTTATCAATGAAAGCCCATTAGAATCACAGCAGAATTTTCAGCACAAACCCTCAGGTCAAGATGTGATTGGAGTGAGATAATTCAATCCCTGAAAGAAAACAACTTTCAACCCAGACTGATGTACCCAGCAAAACTTTCATTCAAATATAATGGAGAGACAAGATACTTCCATTGCAAAGATCAACTGAAGAAATTTACATCCACCAAACCAACCCTAGAAAGAGTGTTGAAGGACATACTAGACAGAGGTAAAAATGGCCACAATCCCCAGAACAACAGAAAGAAACCACCAGGTAGGACAAGCAATTAAATAACGGGAAAAGCAGAAAGCAAACTATTGGAACATAACATGGCAAAGTTGAGCCAGTACATATCAGTGATATCCATAAGTATAAGTGGCCTCAATTAAACTATCAAAAGAAATAGGTTGACAGAATGGATCAAGAAACATGATCCCACAATATGCTGTACAGAAGAAACTCATCTGACCCAAAAGGAAAATCATAGATTAAAAGACAAAGGATGGAAAACAGTATTCCGTGCAACAGGAACCCAGAAAAAAGCAGGGGTATTCTATTTGAAGACAATGTGAACTTCAAACATAAAATGATTAAAAGAGACAAGAAAATCACTACATACTTGTAAGTGGAAAAATTCAAGAAGAACTAACAATTATAAATATATACGCACCAAACACAGGAGCACCCAACTATACAAGACAGATACTAAAGGACATGAAAAACCAAATACACAAGAACACAACTATTACAGGGGATCTTAACAGCCCACTGTCACAAAGTGATAGATCAACTAGGCAAAAAATCAGCAAAGCAATAATAGGACTGACTCATACCGGCAAGCAACTGGACTTAGTAGATGTTTATAGAGTGCTCCACCCAACCACATCAGAATACACATTCTTCTCAGCTGCCCATGGGACATTCTCCAAAATAGACCATATATTATCCCACAAAACATTCTTAAGTAAATGCAAGGGTATTGAAATTATCCCTTGCATACTATCTGACCATAATGCACTGAAATTGGAAATTAATAGCAAAAGAATTGCAAAATCTGCATGCATACATGGAAATTAAATAACAACCTTTTAAACAACCAGTGGGGTACTGATGAAATTAAGGAAGAGATAAAGCAATACCTACAATTTAATGAAAATGTGGAAAAAACCTATTGTAATCTGTGGGATGCAATGAAAGCAGTCTTAAGAGGGAAATATATAGCAATAAATTGTCATATCAAGAAAATAGAATGAGCACAAATAAACAACCTAATGCTTCAGCTCAACCTACTAGAAAAACAAAGCAAGTTAAACCCAAAGCTCATAGAAGAGAGGAAATAGTAAAGATTAGAGCAGAAATCAATGCAAAGGAAACTTAAAAAAATATGAAGAATTAATGAATCTAAAAGCTGTTTTTTTTGAGAGAATAAACAAAGTTGACAAACCTCTAGCTAACCTTATAAAGAAAAAGAAAGAAAAAGCACAAATTCATACAATAAGGGCGGAAAAAGTGGAAATTACTAGAGATCCCATGGAAATTCAAAAGATCATGAACACCTACTTTAAGAATCTATACTCAAATAGAGAGGAAAACACAGAGGAAATGGACTATCAAACTATCAAAACTCAACCAAGAAGATATAGCAATTTTGAATAATCCAATATCAACTATGAAATGCAAAATGTAATTAAAAAAAACTTACCAACAAAGAAAAGCCCAGGTCCTGATGGATTCATGGCTGAATGCTACAATAAATTTAAAGAAGATTTGATGCCAATATTCCATAAACTTTTCAATGAAATTGAAAAGAAAGCAATCCTCCTTAAATCATTCCTGGAGGCAAATATTACTCTGATACCAAAACCAGAGAAAGACACAACCAAAAAGGAGAACGATAGGACAATCTCACTAATGAACATTGATGCATAGATTCTCAATAAAATACTGGCAAATAGAATGCAGCAATAAAATACTGGCAAATAGAATGCAGCAGGTAAGAAGATTATACATCATGACCAAGTGGGGTTCATTCCAACAATACAGGGATAGCTTAATATATGGAAATCAATAAATGTGATAAACCAAATCAACAGAGCCAAAAACAAAAACCACATGGTCATCTCAATAGATGCAGAAAAAGCTTTCGATAAAGTCCAACACATGTTCATGATAAAAACCCTTCAGAAACTCAGAATACACAGTGTCTACCTCAACCTTATAAAGACTGTCTATGACAAAGCAACAGCCAATATTATACTAAATGAACAAAAACTAAAAGCTTTCACTTCAAAATCAGGAACAAGACAAGGATATCCACTATCACCACTCCTTTTCAATATAGTTCTGGAAACACTAGCCAGGGCAATCAGACAAGAGAGAGAAATAAAAGGAGTAAAGATGGAAAAGGAAGAAGTTAAATTATCACTTTTTGCAGATGACATGACACTCTATATAGAAGACCCCAAAAGATCCATTAAAAGACTGCTAGAAGTAATAAACAAATTCAGAAGTGTAGCTGGCTACAAAGCAACATGCATAAATAAATAGCATCCCTGTACACAAACAAGAAACTCACCAAGAGAGAAATTATGGAAATATCACCCTTTATAATAACATGTAAAAAAATGAAATACTTAGGAATCAACCTAACTAAGAATGTTAAAGACCTATATACTGAAAATTATGCTATGCTAAAAAAGGAGATTGAAGAGGGTATTAGAAAATGGAAGGATATTTCTTGCTCTTGGCTAGGAAGACCCAACATTGTGAAAATGGCCATCCTCCCAAAACTGTTATACAGATTTATTGCAATCTCAATCAAAATACTATCAACATACCTCAGAGATCTAGAGAAAACACTCCTAAAATTCATTCAGAAGCAGAAGAAACCTAGAATACCAAAGACAGTTCTGGGCAATAAAGACAAGGCAGGAGGCATCTCAGTTCCTGACTTGAAACTCTATTACAAAGCCACAGTGATAAAATCAGCATGGTATTGACAAATAAATAGATGTGAGGACCAATGGAATGGATTAGAACATGCAAGCATAAGTACAAAGACACTCAGCCACCTGATATTTGACAAGGGCTAACCATATTCACTGGAAAAAGGATAGCCAATTTAATAAATTGTGTTGGAAAAATTCACTCTCCACATGCAGAAGACTGAGACTAGATCCATGCCTATCACCATGCACAAAAAATGAAGTCTAAATGGATCAAATAACTAAACATTAAAACAGAAACTCTAAATCTACTGGAAGATAGGATAGGTAGAAGTCTTGGAGACATAAGGGTAGGGCAAAGAATTCATGAACAAAATGCAAACTGCATGGGAAATGCTTCAGAGAATCAACAACTGGGATCTCATATTATTGAAAATTTTCTGCACTTCAAAAGTAATCACCATAAGAGTGAAAAGAAAACCCACAGAATGGGAAAGAATTTTAGCCAACAACCCCTCAGTCAAAGGACTTATATCAAGAACATATAAAGAGTTGAAATACATCAAGCCCCCCAAGACCCTCTCCAAAAATGGGCATCTGAGATGAACACTCAGTTCTCAAATAAATATATATAAATGGCAAATAAATACATGAAGAAATGTTTACCATCACTGGTCATTCAAGAAATGCAAATTAAAAACAACATTGAGATTTCATCTCACTCTGGAAAGAATAGCTGTCATCAAGAAATGAACTGATAACAAATGTTGGCGATGCTGCAGGGAAAAAGGAACACTGCTCCACTGTTGGTGGGAGTGCAGACTGGTGCAACCACTATGGAAATCAGTATGGAGAATTCTCAGAAGACTAGGACTGGAAGCTCCATTCAACCCAGCTATTCCCCTCCTGGGTATTTTCCCAGAAAAACTGAAAAGATCATATCACAGTGATATATGTGCACCCATGTTTATAGCAGCACAATTTGTAATAGCTGAATCTTGGAAACAACCAAGATGCCCATCACTGCAGAGTGGATGAAAAAGATGTGGTATTTTTATACAATGGAGTATTGCTCAGCTATGAAGAAGGATGATCTTGAGTCCTTCACAGGGAAATGGAGACAACTTGAGACTATCCTCATTAGTGAAATAAATATTCATATTTATAAATATTGCATTGTGTCTCTATTGTAAAAAGTAATAAGAAATGTAGGGGTAATAAAACCCAAAATGTGTAATTGCTACTGTAAAAAAGAGAGGAAAAGAGGGTGCTCTAAAGGATATAATTGCATGTATGTTTAAGTGTGTAAGATGAATGACCATATTACTGTGTTTGTTAGATCATGGAGCAGAACTGTTAACAGTCTCACTGTTTGAATGTGTTTTTTGTATGTTTTAACTTTCTTATTGAACAACTATTTCCAAGATGACAGTATGCAATTTATCTATTATTTCTTAGTATTTTTTGTTCTTTTTTCTTGGAATTTTGTATTGTTGCTATCCTTTTTTCTATTTTGTTCATTTTGTTTTTAAATAAAAATTTAAAAAAATTTAAAAAAATTTAAAAAAATTTAAAAGCCTACCTTTATTTGGTGCCTTGTGTTATATTCACTGTTACAGTTGATGAAAACATTCACAAAATAGTAGAATGTAGATATTTGTAGTCCTTCTGTTAGTTTTCCCAGAAAAAAATTTCAACCCACATAACTAAATGCCCTCATTGAGTTCCATTTAAACAGTAATGTTTAGGTCAACAGTGGACCACATGTATAGTGAAAGTCCCCACATACCATTTCATGCAGTGATGATTTAGCCATCTTTGTTTATATTAGCCCACTATGGGATTTCCACACCATGATGAAAGTGCCTAGCAAGGGCACTGGATATAGCTGAGCAGTACGGTTTGTGCCTATGCCTGATCAGCACAAGGTCATGATTTTGGTAAAAAACAACAACAACAACAACAAAAAAAAAACCTAACAATGAAATTCTCAGAATTTGTCCTGAATATTAAGTGATGCAAGACTGTACCATAATTACATATTTTACCAGACTGAGTTCTTTGAAGTCAAGGATAATAGATATACAGTAGATCATTTTCCATCTCTGATTTATACAATCTGTTGCATAATATGTCTGTTCTATCCCTGTTGAATGTATTTCTAGCTACATGATAAGTAAACTATATCACATGAATTATTTTATAGAGCACAGTATTTAATATGAAAAGGAATTTGTGAGGGAGTTAAATAGACATTAACTTCTCTTTAAGTATCATTAGTGCTCTGAAAATCTTGGGAAAAATATAGAACACAACATTTTCCAAGAGAAATGAACAGTTAGTTAAAACTTGACTGCCTGTTTCTCAAGGATTTGAGAACAAAAGCAGTGAAGCTTTGATTCCACAGGCAACAGAGGTTTTGCTCTTCTTCAGGTTGAACAGTACCGTTTCTATCAAGTTAAGGCAAATTGTTTCATCTTCCAGTCTTTTAAGTTTTCTCCAGAGATACTGATGTAGGAACAAGAAAGGCGAATGATTCCAGGCCAACCGTGGTTTATTCATTATCTGACTTTACAATTGAGGTAGAGATTAGAAGGAGTATTTCAATTGTTCATAAAATCTGTTTTAATAATTCAAAGTGTCATCACTTATAAAACTACAATAGAGGAATTCACTATATTGTAACAGCAATTTTTTATACTTTTATTATTTTTTATTTAATTTATAGTAATAGGTTACAGAAATTCTAGGTAACAGCAGACACGTTATTCAAATGTCAGTGTATGGCTTCCTATTTAAAATACATGTTATTCATTTTCCAGGAAGTTTCTAACTTGCAAGCTTTTATATGTAGTGTCCAATATCAAAGTAAAATACGAAACACATATCAAATGGCTATTTTCAGTATTTTTAGTAAAAACAAATTATAATATGCTACATGTTTTTTATCAAATTGATTATTGTGATTTTTCTTTAAATTAACAGTATATGTTCTCTATTTATACTTAATATATCTTAATAATTTATACATACAGTATTTCCTGACATACTGTTGAAAACTGTTTATTTCTGTCCTATGAATTAGGAGAAATAAGAAATGAAGATAAACAGAAAGGTACCCATCAACACATTAACATTAAATAATAAATTCCTGAAAGTATTTGGAAATGAATATAAAGACAGATGCAGATTTGACATTTGAAAAATTTAACTCCACATAAATAGTGTTAACTGTATCTTTTATAATGTGTAATTTTCATTAAAATTACATTATTTGGAGGAGATTATTAAAGTATTTAGGTAGAAATCATTCTACTCTTAAGTGATTGTGTACATACACTAAGATAGACTTTACTGTATTTTATTTTCCATATTCTGATCAATAATTCATCATCATCATTTTTTATTTATATTAGAAATAAAAACACATATATGTACTCTTTATGATAACCTGTATTTAGTGATGATGGTTACCTTTCAATTTCAAAATATTAGGGCCTTCATTCTTAACAGATGCAACAGGAAACAACAGATGTTAACAGGAAACAGTGGAAATTTCCTAATGAGATAGCATGGTCTTAGAAGTGTTTTATAAAACAAGCAAAGTGCAAAGTTTCACTAGTTTCCTCAAATAAAAATGATGTAAACCTATGCATGACAGTTTAATGGGCTTAGGCAGGAGGATGGGACTATATAATACGAAGATAGATGGTATTGAATTCCATGGATAGATTCAGTAACAGACTTCAGATCAATAATGGCAATCATGATGATGATTTAATGTGAAGGAGACATATTTTGGTGGTATCTAGGACTTATCTGACAATACATATTCAAAAGACAGATTGTCACTGATTTTAGTGTATCCTATAAGGCACTAAAAGGACTTTTTACTTTAAATATTTTTGGAATAAAAGAAGTTTTATTATCATTTTAACTGAAAATTTTAGCATGTTTCAAAAGTGACATCAAGGTTAAACTGTATTTAATTTGGAAGGACTAATGTTAATTTTTAGTCTTTGAAATGAAAATTTACTACATATTAGAAACTAAAATTATTTTTCCTCTACTTACAAAGAGAAAAAGTGACATTGAAGGATCTTCAATGTAATAAAATTGCAAAATGATATATTGTGTTTTATTTGGGAAGGTGTTCACGTAGCATGAACTTGGGCATCACTGCATCTGCTAGGAAAACACAGTTGACACCTTTGCTGTAAGAAAAATTACACTTATTGATATGGAGATTGGCAAAAATGCAATTAGTGTGAGGTTAGTTTCAAGGTCTTTGAGCTTCTCTCTTCTTTTATACAAAATAACAAACAAATAGATGTTCAAACTTTTATTATCTTCAATTGTCAATTTTACATTGTTTATATTTATATATTTATAAATAATATATATCATTATAATAATATTACATAGAATAATCTTGCCAATAAAAATTCTATATATCCTAGATAGAAAATCTCTTATCATAGTGGCATTGTTCTATGCTCTGGAATCCTACTCACAAAGTGATGCAGAGATATCACTGAACATGTCTACCAAAGAGGGCATCCCTCAGTTATGCAAATGTACCATCAGTGGATATCTTAGCCCGAGACCTGGGACTGTGGTACACCAGCAAATAATTTCATTTCTCTGTTCCTTTGTTTTCTTATCTGAAAAACATAGACTAAGTTACCTACTTGACAGTTTCCCCATGATAAGCAAGTGACTTTATATAAATGAAGGAAATAAATACAAGTTTTCCATGCCCTCCCAGTGATAGGCATTAATTCACAAATAAAATGCAAATGTTTATAACATTTCCATCATTCAGTTTGTCCATATCGAAATGATTCTATTTATCATAGTGAAAGAAACACTCAATAATTTATTATATCAACAAATGTTATAGAGTATATTTTTAATTACTGCTTATAGCTTTTTATAGTAATGTCAGTAATTTTACTTGTTCTTGATAGGAAATTAGATTAGTTTATATATTATCAATGTTTTCAATATCTCCAAAATTTGTAAAGAAATCCCTTCACCAGTAGACTTATGTAGAAATCAAAGTTTAAAATGAATGTATTGCTATTCATTGTGCAAATGTAGTGTCTACAAAAAATATATCTTAAATATTCTAATTTCCCCAGTCTCTCACTCTCCCTTAGGCTTTGGTGTTTTAGACCCCTTCCCATTTCCATGAGATCTATCCCTTTGTTTCCTTCTGCCCATCCTTCATTTTGCTATTTGTATTTGCCTTACTCAGATGACAGATGGTATTTAAGCTTGTGTATCTGATTTATTTCTTTTAACATTATATCTTTCAGGTATGTCTCTTCTTCCACAAATGTAGCAATTTATCTTGCATATTCCACTATGTATAGACACTGTATTTTCTGTACCCATTTGTCTGCTGATAGTCATACAGGCTGCTTCCAGGATTTAGCTGCTGTAACTTGTGCTGCTGTAAACATTGACAGGGATGCATTGTTGTGTTACGACTTCGTCAGATCTTTAGAGAAGATACCTAAAAAGGGAATAGCTGAGTCATGGGGAATTTCTAGTTTTAGTTCTTGGTGAAATTTCCATACTTGTTTCCATAGTGCTTGACTAGTCTACCTTCCTACCAACAGTGTAGAAGACTTTTCATCACAGTCATGTCAACACCTTTTATTCTTTGACTTCTTGAAGATTACCATTCTTTCTGGTATAAGATGAAATCTTAGCATTGTTTTAATTTGTCTTTCTCTAATGGTCAGA
>PVJX010024454.1:0-28076 GCA_004027295.1 Dolichotis patagonum
GAGATTGGCTGGGATACATAGTAATTCAAGGCCAACATCAGTGGCATAATGAGATCCCCCCAGGACAATTCTAAGGGGGCTGTATCACATCTTTGTAATTTAGGACATGGTTAACACTTGGATGCCCAGCATAATAGGAGTGATCTTTGTGTAACAACTTATAATTTTGCTCAGCAATTCTTAAAGCTGTTTGAAGTATCTCAGCTGGCATGTCCACAGGCTGGGTTTTATTTACTGCCATTTGCAAATATCTGTGTAGAGAATTTTTCTATTTAAAACTTTTATGCTAGGGAGGTGGTCAGATTGAGTGGCACTAGCTTGCTCGCTAATAAACACCCCTGACATCCTCTGTGTTTTCAACTTGCCACAGTGAGAGTCAGGAAAATTGCACGGTGGCTTCTCCTGACCTGGAGGATGCATCTCTCATGAGCACCCAGGTGCCTGGGTTGCTGTGACACCGGGGCTTCCCCTCCCCTATGGACTCTCTGGGCCTTGCAGGATTCTCTACCTTTGGATGGCAGCAAAGGAGGAAATGGAACCATTCTTTGAGAGGTTCTTGTGCAGACAGGAAGCCCACGTGGTCTTCTGCTTGTGCTACATGGGCTAGAACTTGGCTGTTCTCACTGTAAGGCCGCTGGAAGGGAAAAGATTTTTTGAACCACAACAGTGCCTGTTGCAGTTTTGGTTCTTGGAGTTTATCGCGTGGCATGTGAAGCCCACAGCGCGGCTCAGGGGTAAGTGTCAGTGTTTCATGCTGACTGCATTCAGTGTGGGGGACATCTGTGGGGTGCAGCCTCAGCCAGATTTACGGAAGGCTTCCTGGCTCTTCAACTCCTGCTGTCTTTGGAGCAAGCTTTGCATTTTCACTAATAGCCCTTCTCCAGTTAAAGACACTGTGCCTAAGAAGTTTGTATTTTACTCAAATGAATTACTAAACCAAATTATTCTTCTCCCTGAGCAGAATATCCATACCTTCAGGAAAGCATCTGTAATCACTCTGCAACCCCAAAGCAACATGGAACAATCTGGAAGAGGTGAAGGATCAGGAGCATTTCTAGGGTACAAATGTAGACCAGACCCAGGGGTATAGTAAGGGCCATTGGCAGAGGACCCTCTTTCTTATGTAATTTCTACCAGGAAAAAAATGTCCTTTGAATCCTACAATGAGCTGGAGACCCAGAGAAATTTATAAAGTGCATTTCCAGCCTTCATTGGCCAGAGCAGAAAGGTATGCACTCTGAATTTCTATCTTCTTTGAGTTAAACATCTAACCGTACTTCCTGCATAGTGCAGATTCACTAATTACCTCTATCACATCTTGAAAGAGCCCTAAGACCCTAACAGTGACACTCATATAAGGAATGAGAACTTCCAGTACTTCTTAGAGAACATCCCCAGAGAAACCTGTTACAGGGAGTGACTGGATATCACAGCAGACCCAAAGGGTTGTGGGAAAATCTTTGTTACACTAGATGCTTTATTCTGAAGAAATGGGGTTCACACTGGGAATTGTGTGAGATTGTCCTGTGATTGCAGCCTGCAAGGTCAATAAGTAGACCTCAGGATGGAACTTTTTTTTTTAGTCAGAAAGAAGTCATTTCACATTCCATATCATTGATAAAATTAGCTGTCTGTGAATTGAAGGATAATGTGCTGGAAGATTGCAATTTCCTATGATTGATTCTGGTTGCAAAATTTTGTGACAGCAGCAGTTTAAGGCCATTTTGGCGCTACCTACAACCTCATTGCCCTACACTGCCAACTCCACTCTCTGGCCATTCTGAAAAATGAGGGAACACTGTGCTATCTTTTCTGAGCCATTTCAGCATCTTGTATTTAAAAGCAAGGAAGCATGGGCTCCTCCCTTCTTGCCTAAACTACTCCCAGTGCTAGAACTGATGTGAAACATGAGTGTTAGTGTTGGAGGTCAACCCCTACCTGACTTTCCAGCTTCCACTGAGTCAGACTATTAACCTGCCTTTTCTCATTATTAATATTTATTGTTCCTTGAACTCACAAGCAAAAATGGCTCATACAATACCTCTAGCAGTGCCAAAACAAACAGACACACTCCTGCCCTCCGCTGCTTAGGGTTTGGAGACACAAGTGACACTGTGAAAAACAAAAAGCAAAACAAATTCAGAATGGAGGATGTGTGTTTCCCCTTTTGTCCCATTTCTTTTGCTATCTATTTGACTCAGTGAAGAAAACATATTTGAAATACATCTCTTGCTGAAAAATCGAAAACACTGAGATGATTTAGATCTTTCCATAGCTCCTGGAAAAAATGAAGCCCTCCTTTAAAATTATATTTCAAGGATTTATAATTTTTAGGTCTTGGTAGACCAATAATTCAACTTGATTTGGGGGATAGTGCTGGCAAAAAAGAGTACTTTTAGATTTTATTGTTGTATCTCATTATGTGAAGAAAATATAGAAGAATTAAGAAAATTATTTGATCAGGACTGAAAACATTTGTACTAGAACTCTTTATCACATTTATTACTCAGTTTTAATTTAGAATCTTAACTGTTTTTGCATGTTAACCTTGGGTTGGAGGCATTCCCTAAAATGGTTTTCTGAAAAGGTAAGGCATTTTGGTATAGAAAAAGAGTCAAGGTGGGCCAGGGAAATAGCTCAGTGGCATAAGTGCCTGCCTGGCAAGTGCAAGGTCATGAGTTTGATTCCTGGTAGAAAGAAAGAAAGAAAGAAAGAAAGAAAGAAAGAAAGAAAGAAAGAAAGAAAGAGAAAAAAGAATCAAGTCTAGTTAGAGACTTGAATGACTGTCATATGAATGAGGGAATGAATAAATGAATGAATGAATGAATGAATGTGTTAACACTTTCTTGTTTCTATTCTTGCTCTGCTTCATTCCACTTCATCAAATCTACTACTCTAGACTCTTCTCCCATTCAATTAAAAAATATTTTGTTTCTATCTTTGTCCATCTGGTGAATATTTGTTTTTTGGGAGGTGGGTGGGGCTGTTCAGTATTTCTGCTCTCTTCTTCTGATAAAAATATTCATGTTCTTCTCCATCGTCGGGTCACATGACTGGGTAGAGCTGACTCCACCCTCATATCCCAGGGCAATTTTGGGAGCCATCAGACAGCTATGAGACCCCTATCTACCCAGTCACGCTAACCCCAGCCTTTAGCTGGAAGTCTAGCAGGCCTGGAGGGAGAGGGAAGGAGGATGGCTGTGCAGAAGGTCTTGTCTCTTCACTGGCATTGCTGAGGGTAGTTAACTGGTCTCGACTGGTTGAGTGCCATTTTACTGCCATGGGTTGTGGCAAAGGAGTTATTTATTATTATTATTTTTAAGGGAATCCATACAGAAGGGGTATGATTCCAGGATGTTCTGGAGACATTACTTGATTACTAAAATCAGTTATTGGCTATTTAGTAGGTAACATTTTTTATTTTTGTCATGCCAGTGAGATTGGTATTGCTGTCATGTTGCCAGAAGGGTTTAAGTGAATACATCTCCCCAAAACACACACCTAGGAATTTTAAGAGCATCAACTAGAATCAGAGGAGGGTTTTCTTGTACACTTTCTTGGTTTCCACCATCACAACCAATGTTTTTGGTATCTTCCTTGGTATTTTCATACAAAGTAAATGCTGCACACATCCCTCCCTACATTACTATTCCCAGTCAGAACGGAGAATGTGCCAGCTGCCCTTTGGGCTCTGAGTTTGAAACTGTCCGAGCTACAGGTTAAACTGTGAGTTAATAGCCCTCCCTCTTGACTGTGCTTTGGCGGAATCCTGTCTCCAGAGAGAGGAAATGTTTCTGGCACTCTCCCTCTTCCTGAGGAAGCGTGTCTCCAGCTTTGCAAAGTCATCAGGCCTGAAAAAATCACCGTGGGCTGTGATAACAGAGCAGATCCCCCCCTTGCCCACTAATTATGTCGTCTCCCTGTGAAAGTCACTCACCTCAGCAGTGTCCCCAGGACTGAGTGATTGGCCTTTCCTGGCACAAACACAGGGTGTGCTATAAATGCCGGCAGTCAGGAAACTTTGGGGAAAAAAGGAAAGAAAGAAAAAGAGGTGTTGTTTTATGTTCTATTATTAATAATGTGATAACTTTTATTACTTCTTACTTTATTTCTCCCTGGTTTGACTCATTTCCGGGAGATGGTGTTGTCTAGGGCCCCTCTTGTCTTATCCTGAATCGAGGCTCCTCTGTTCACCAAATACACAATCTTAAAGCTTCCTGTGCTCTATTTCCCTGTTTGTTAAAACATCAGTTGAAATTATTAAAAGTATTGGTGGATATTTCATGGTGATGTCAGAATTAAATCAGATAACACAGCATTAAGGGCAGTGGCTGCATGCAGCATGCTCTCTTTAAAGATCATGGCGTTCGGTTGCTGGAGAGTTTCTCTCTTCCCTTCTGCCTTCACTCTCTATTCTGTTCCCTGGAGTCCAGGCTAGACAGATACTAGAATAGCCAATTCCTCACAAAGTGCGAGTTGGAATGTGTTAAAATGATGTCCTTTATACTAAATGTACATCCCTTTGTCCTGCTGAAATCCCCCTCCTCCTGGGTTTAGTACTGAAGCCCCTATGGGAATGTAACAGCTCCCCCCCTGTACACACTTTGATGATTCAATTGGTTGCCAGCAGACAGCAGATTCTGGGGGTGTGAGTCACAGAATGAAAAAGTGACAGACGGACCAAAACTCAGTGATACATTTGATTTTAGAAGATAGAGACAGAGATAGAGAAACAGAGAGAGGAAGAGAGAGGGAGAGATAAAGACAGAGAGGGAGAGGAGGTGTTGAGAGGACAGGATGCCACCTGGCTAACCAGATCATCAGCGTCAACTGGTGAGCAACAGTTCATAGATGCCAAGGTGAGGGCTCTACTGTCTCTTATGGATGCTGCCGTGGGGACTCCAAGGTCAGTGAACACTCTTGATGGCATGAAGCCTTTCCAGGTGTCACAAGAGAACAAAAGCTGATTTAATTTGAAGCCAGAAGAATTTAAAATAGTAAATTGGACACACAGTTGATGGGAAATCTGAGGTGCCAAATGGAATGTAGAGATTGGCTGAAACATGATTCTATCATCATCCATGAGGTTAGAGGCACAGAGGAATTGTACTCCCAAGGCTGGGGGCTGATATCACCAAACAAAAGCTAGAGCCATAAAAACAGCATCTCTGGCAGGGACCATAGGTGTTGCTATTTGCAACACCTATGACAGAGAAGGATGGGGAACATGACAGATGGATTTGGAAGTGGCAGGGCTCATTTCCAGAACATACTCTAATAGTTCCAGCATTCCTCATGCATACCAAAGGTTTTGAATGCTCAAGTCCATAGTATAAAAGGTGTATTTTCGTCCAACCTTCAAAATACACCCACATGCTTTATCTTTAGGTTAGTTATAATAATTAATATAAATACTATGTACATAGTTGTTATACTATATTGTTTAGGGAACAGTGGCAAGAAAAATGTCTGTATATGATTAGTGTAAACACAATTTTAAAAAGTGTTTCCTATTTGTAATTTGTTGAATCCTCAGATTTGAAACCTGTGGATAAATAAGGCTGGCTGAACAGATTGGGAAATGGAGCTAAGAATGACTGGCAAAGAGGAAAATGATGACATGGTACTGAACAGAAGAAGGACATGATTACAATTATAGAAGAAGAATTTGTACTTTCAAAGAGTCTTTATTTTTGTAGAGCTTATAGGGGATTTGTGTAGGTTTTTGGTCCATACTATCTTTGAATTTAAAAGTGGGACAATCACTCCCCAAGCAAAACTAATTTTTCCCCTCTTGGATGATGGGCGATGTTGTCCTTGTGAAGTTCTAGTCTATGGTTCTGTTCAATATCTGCCTAAAGGGTCCACTGATGAGAAATGTTTCTTGGCCAATGATTGATGGTTTTACATAGGAGGAGGACAAGAGCTTCTCAAGAATATGAACAGACTACTCACCCAGGGCAGTCACACCCTGAGTTACACAGTTGAAAAAGTCAGACATAGAAATGAGAGAAATTCCATGGTGCAAGAGGTCAATGAGGCAGACTTCCCAGCTGGAGTGCTGAGCACTGCTCACTAGCCTCAGGAAGCCATTGAGAGCATCTGAAGCCAATGCCTTGGCATTTCCTTCAGTACTGCTGCACATGGTTTGGTTTTCTTCATTATAACTGGAACTGTCATGCACACAGGCCTGAGACACAGGTGCTTGAGTTTAGTATCTGGCGTGTGACCTAAGTAAGACCTCTGTCTTCCTTCATGCTATTTTCCACCTTTCATAATGAACCCAGTGTGCTTTTCTTCCGCAGCATTTGGAAGGATCACCTGTATGCATGGAATGAGAATTTGTTTCTTGAATGTCTTCCATGTACTTGATTCTCTGTTAGAAATGGTATTTTTGCCTTTGAGTGGGTTCTGAAGAGAATGAGGGCTTCTAAAAAGAGAGTCTGTATGTGAAAGCAGTCTACGCGGTACAAGATCTGTAAATGGAAAGATCCATTTACAATGCTTAGTAATTCAGTTGGGCTTTCTCTTAGCATCTGCAATCACAGTAAAATAGGTAAGTATTCATTTTGTAGGAATCGCAACAACAATTCTGCAACATCAGTGTCTTTAACTGAAGGCTTCTAGAAGGAGCTAGCTATGCGAGGCATGCTACTGGCAGGTGTAAATGCTCACTAAGGGGAGGAAGAAGAAATAGTAAGTAAGAGAAGGGAGAGTAAAAGACAGGAACAGAATGTGGAAGACTGGAAAGATTTAAAGTCACTCCCAGCGTGGCTGCATCAGAGGAAAGACTGTACATTTTAATACAAGAACTGTTCTAATTTTGCTGTTCTTACATATTGTAAAATTATTTTTCAGGGAAGACTCAATATTGAAGTCCTTTATCCACTAGTATAAGAGAGGATAAATCTCATTAGCTACAAGGTGAGTTCTGCATTTGAGGTCCACAGAGACAATGGAACAGAGTCTATAACCATAGATTCTGATGTCATTCCTTGATAATTAGTGCTAATATCCAGACATTTGTAGCAAATATTCAAAGAAAAATCCTTAAATTATAGCATTGACTGCATCTACAAGAGCAGTGCAAGATCCCTGGATATAAAGCTTATAGTTTGCGTGTGCGCATGAATTCATGCACACATGAGTGTACATATAAAGTGTTAAATTTGAGAATTGCAGATAGCTGTTATGTCTGCAGTCAGTATTAAAACCTGAAGACCAATCCCTGGCTGGAAACCAGCATCATGCACAGGCCACTGCCAGAGTGGGAACAGTCAGACCCAAGCCTCTCTCTGTGAGTCAGCGGCATTCACGGACTGCAGAGGGAAAGAACAAGGCCTCACCAGGAAGCAATTCCTGCCTGTAAACCATATCATTTTCATTGTTTTCTTGGGTTGGGTTTTATTCCTTTTTGTTTTATTTGATTATGTTAAATCTGATGGCATGAGAAGCTATTTAAAAGATAGCAATGTGTATTATGGTAGCCATTTTGGATTTATTATTGGCTTGTTTTGAAGTCCCTTATTGCATTCATTGTTTTGTTTTTATTGTTTCTATTCTATGCTGTTCTGTTGTTTTTACTATGTCTGAAGGTATTTGCAGCTATTTTGAAGACAACAAAAGGCATTATGGTAACTATTATTGATTGTGTAAGGTTTTGAAGTCCTGTATCACTTATAATGGTTTATTTTGATTGTTTTTTTTTTTTTGTATTTTATTTTCCTTGGTTTTATCTTATTTAAAATGAAAAAAAACCAAACAAACCCTGAAGACCAGAAATTGTAATTCTGGTGAGATAGGTGTGGGGTAAGCAGGGTAAATGAATCAAAGGATAATAAAGATAACAGTATCCAGTGGGCTCAGGACAGAGGTATTTTCTTAGATATGATTGACTAAAAATTTCAGGAATTCTGTTGAATATTGTAATTAATATTCTTTTTGTCACACTATTAATTAATTAATATAATAATGTGTAACAATATATAACCAATGGATATTATAACAATTATAAATGATAAAATTTCCTGAAGCCTTACTTTTGTGAACACTAAAGGAATAGCAGCTAAATTTTACTGTCATTGTTAGCTTCCTCTTGCTATAATTATACTGTATAACATTCACAAAGTCTTAGTTGCTAACAGCAATAAACATCTAAGTTAGCTTATGTATTGGGGGATCAGCTGATCTGTGCTGGGCGCAGCAGATTTTGGGTGGGCTTGTTTTTCTGCAGGCTACTTCACCAATCTCAGCCAGACTTGCTCTGCTATCTAGGAGTTGGTTTATTTAGGACAGCAACAGCTGAGATAATTGTGAGCAACTTGGCTCTGCCTCAAAACTCAGTGGCATACATTAAACATTTAGTTCACAGAGCTGTGGTCAGTTGAGTGGTTCTGGTGCTGGCTGGTGTGTTAATTATCTAGTGGTTCCTAACAAAGTATAGAAAGTAAGTGGCTTGAAACAATACACATATATTTAGCTCACACATACTGTGGTTTGAGGAGCTGGGTGTGGCTTAGTTGCCTTCCCTGCTTCCAGGTCTCATCAGGCTGCAATCCGGACTGCCTGGGTGTGATTATTTTCTGGAGGGCTGATTAGGGAAGAGTCCATTTCAAACTCATGCAGGTTGTTGGCAGAATTCAGATCCTTATCCTTACAGGTATAGAACTGAGGCCTTTAGTCCTGAAGATGTCCCAGTCTCTTTCCTGTCATGTGGACCTTTCCACACTTCACACTTAGCTGTTTCCTTCTTCAAGGCCAGCAGGAGGGTAAGATGATCTTGTGTAACTAATGTGATCACATGACTGACATCCTGTCACCTTTGGCATAGTCTCATGATTAGAAATACATCACTGGTCTTACTCATACTCAAAGGGAGGAAACTCAGCAAGACCAAGAAGTGGGAATCTTTGGGCATCACATTGGGTCTGTCTGCCCCAGCTGGGCTTACATATGTATCTAGGGATCAGTTAATTGTCAGGAGGTCTAGAGACACATGTTCACATGGTATGGAGAGATGCAAGAGTGAGAGTGGAAATTCAGAGGTGATATTTCAGTTTTCCACTTGTATCTCATCTGCCAAACTAAGTCACATGATTCAAAGACAGAATGGGAGGGCAGTGCAAGTTCCAGTGGAAAAGGCTATAGAGCCAGGAACGATGAAGATTGCTTCCATCAACACCACATTTAGCTTCAACTGCATAATCCAGGAATGCTATGCTTAGCAAGTTTCATGCTCTTCTTTCTCTGGCCAGTGTTTGTTGAACCAAGTGTCCTATTTGGGGTCACACAAGTGACACAATCCCAGCTGCATCTTGTGTGCTGGCACACAAGCCTCTCGAGGCTTTCTGCTGTTGCTCACTTCCACAGAGATGAGAACATGCATGAGTCTCCTGCCACTACCCTTGCAAGAGCTCATTTGAGCAGCTCTGTTGTCTCCAGGACATTCAATAACCTTTTTCTTCAGCTCAGAATAAGAGAGAATATTATTTCTTCTACTTAGTATCCTACTCCTTATCTCACAAAATCATTCATGAAATTAGTTTCTGTGCACCAACCCTGTGTTTCAGGGACAAAGCCAACTCATGGTGTTCTACTCGCCCACCACTGTATATTAGATACCTGTAGAAATACCATCTTGAAACTCTAAATTTAGGATGTGTTAGGAGGGACTAGTGCTTCTCAACATTTGAAGTACATTACAGTCACTTGAGTTTTAAAAACTTCTGATGTCCAATGTTGCCCCTGAGAACAATCTCTGGGGATCAGTTCCAGACCTGGGTATTTTAAAAACTTCCACAGATGATTTTATTGTGCAGTTGTAACAGAATCTCCTGTCCCAAGCCAGTATACTTTAGTTTGTTAGTTGCCTAGCCAATAGTTCCTGTACCAGTTCAGTTGCTCCTGTCTCTTAGAAACAATTGGTTACTGTGATACATAACTGGTTACTATGATGCACATTGTATAAACCAATCCTCAACTGACAAGCCATTCTGCCACTGTACTTCCTGCTTGCTGATCTCATATAAGCCATAGAACACCAGAGATTGGGGCCTGATATTATGCGAATGATCCTGATCAGTGCCTGTTAATGTAAACATATCTGCCTCCAAATCCTAGATGTCATTCTGGTGTTTCAGCTTGCCATAGCATAGTTAAGATTAAGAACCTTTATTACAGATGGACATATAGACCAGTGTCTCTCAGTTAACAATTGCCCTGAGATGTGACAGCTCAGAATGAGTAGAAAAGTTCATTTGTGTTTGATAATTAATGGCAAAAACAAACAAACAAAAAGGTCTCTGTCAAGGAGATTTTAGCAAGAGATTTTTTTCTATCTTTGTAGATGGAACTACATTTGCTTTAAGGTATCTTCTCATCTAGTACCCTAGAGCCACAGATGAGAAAAACAGAATTCCAGAGGAATTTATTTACTTGCCCAACATCACACAATTGAAATATATCTCAAGATTGGACTTCAGATCATTGTTCTTTTCTCTTTACATCTTTGACATCAATCTATTTTCAAAACACAAATTTGGAAATTTGTGAGCAATAAGTTAAACTCTGTAATGTTTCTCATATTCAGGAAACTACAGTTTCATTTGTTTACCAAGCTCAAAATTAGGTCTTTCAGAAGTAAATGGAAAATTCTAGAAAAATAAACTAAATGGAGCTTTCTAGGATCAAACTCCAAAAAGGCTATTTATTTCCTCTGACTCAAAACTGTCTTTTTGAGACATCTGAAGTTTAAGCATAAAGTTTTAAAGTATACATTAGAATAATATTTATTATTGAAAGCTTTACCTTTTTTATTTTTCAGTACTGAGAAATTGGACCCAGGGCCTTTGTACTGAGCTACATCCCTAGTCCTTTATTTTTATTTATTCGTTGTTTAAATTTTGAAGTAGGGTCTCACCAAGTGGCTATGTTGCCCAGGCTGGGCTCAGACTTGCAATGCTCCTGCCTCAGAATCCGAAAAGTGCCAAGATCGAAGGCCTGCACCAGCACATGCAGCTTCACTTGTCTTTAATTTAGACAGACAATGGTTAGGGATGTTAAGAAAGAAAGAACTGTGTGAAGTCTTTCTATGTATTTAATGTTTTTGAGAAAGTTTCTTCCAATAGTCTATAAATATAGAATTAACATCTATGCTTAAAATGGCTGCTTCAAGGAAAGGAAGAATTAAGGAGAGCACAAAAAATGTATTTTTTCTTGTCCTATATGTAACACAAGAGAATCAGTCCTAAAACTGTGGCTCTTAAATGGTCATAAGACCCAGAGTCACCTGCGTGTGGAAACAGATTCCTGCCCCAAACCCGCGGTTTCTGAAGCTGTAGGTCTAGAGCAGGATACTAACCTTGCCTTTTTTATTCCCTGTAAGGCTCTTTCCAGAGGTTGTCAATTCCTAAAGAGAGAAATCAGCTCTACTATTAGTCCCCATTCAAATGCAAATCAATCAATTCAGAGCCTCAGTCCCACCACTTTTACTGCTCATGCTCTGGGTCACTAGCCACCTGCCCTACCCGCAAGAACTGAGAGGTGGTTAACTAGTCTCACTAGCCAATCCTGAACCTGCACGGGTTCCTCCTCCTGCCTTCCCAGGGGATCCTCAGTAAACAGCCTACGTGTTTCCTGCCGTTTTCTTGGCCTCCTGACCCACTTTGGTGTTTCTCTACATGGTTCTGCCATGGCGGCCTGTGGCCCCTTCTCTTGGAAACCATGAGTAATCTTTTCAGTGGCAAATGGCTCCTGGTATGCAGATCTTACCATACTTAACAATACAACCTGTACTAACATGAATAGAATGTAAGTATCTGCACTGGGAATATGTCCCCAGGTGACACTGATGCCGCTCAGTTGGGGGGCACTTTGGAGAAGCACTTTCCCCAAAGCATTAGAAAACTACTGTGATTTCATCTGTTAGTAAAGGATGGAGGCTGAGTGTAACACATGGATGAAGGGTTCCAGCGGGAACACATGGAAGCATGGTGGGTTTTGTGGGTTCACTTAATCACTATACTGCTATGCTTATTAAATAATTTTTCCATTACTGAAGTCCTCCTAAGAAAACTGTTATTATTATTCTATCCCAGTACTGGCATTTCTGTTAGTTACTGGACAATTCAGAAAGGGGTCAGGAGACTGGTTTTAACATCTGTCCAGCTCTGACTCTGTACTGAGTTGCATGCCCTCAGGAAATTCACATCCCATCTCTATGCCTCAGTTTTCTCTTCTGTGACTTACAGGCAGCAGTGTTACCTAACAGTATTAGTCTTTTTAATGTACTGTAACAAAATACCTTAAACCGGATGGCGTAAAACAACAGAAATTTATTTCTCCCAGTTCTGGAGGCTGGAAAGTCCCAGATCAAGATGCTAGTAGAAGCTGGTGTCTGGGAGAGGCCTCCTTTTCTCACATCTCTACTCACTCTGTCCTGACACGGTGGGAAAGGTGAGCTGACCCTCCTCTATCCTTTTTCCTTGTGACTCTCTTCCCAAAGTTTCTAGCACAGGTTGAGGATTTCCACATACAAATTTTGGCTAGACACAAAGCACTCAGCCCATTACACAACCTCATACAGGGTTAATATTAGGATGAAATGAACCACATGCCAAGGAAGTGCGTAGCATAGCCCATGGCATATAGTTAGATTTCAAAACACAAGCTATTGTTGTTGAAGCTATTTTGAGGATAAAAAACAGAATTACAATCAATTTCATTGTCTCGCCATTTATATAACATAATTTTATGCTGGGAGTTTTGGATTAAGAGCAATAGTACACAAAAGAATCTAAAAATAAGATTCTACTGTATTTGTTATTCTGCAAAATAGAAAATCAGAAACCCCAGATGGAACTGTCTGAAATTGTTCTCTAAGTAAAATGTTACAACTGATGTGATTTTATCCCAGGATTTTATGTCAGAGTAAAGTCACCAATTTCTGGCCGTGCTTCAGTCTCAGCCCCATGAGGCCTTGATCCCAGTGCGACCCCACCTAGGGTGGCTATGTGGTTAGATTAGTGGTTTTGCAAAAATGCACCCTGCCAACCCATCTGCCGTATTCCGTGCCTTTGAAACATGCCCCCTCCCATCACAAAAAGCTCACTAGGAAGTACCTTTGGTGGTCCAGCAGAAAGACTGGAAATCATCATTTCTTTTTCTATACCCATCACTCTCATAAATGACACAAATACTCTGATTACATTATTCTCCTTGTTTGTGCAGACAATGTCAGTAGAAAAATATTTAAATCCAGCTGGGTCAAGATTAAATTTAGTCCATGTGCCTTTGAGGAGCATCTTTCTCAGTAAAACCTCAGGCACATCTGATTTTTCCTCTGAGCTAAAGGCACCAACACTGGTTGGGTGGGAGGGGAAGGTTATACATTTCAGTGGGAAGGAAGAAGGCTGAGGACGAGTAATTTAAGGTAAGCCACTGAGTGGGTGGAACAAATAGGGACAGGGTTTCTGTGACTGGAAGGTGTGTGGGAGGTTTTTATGCTAAAGGAGCCTGGAGGTATGTGTGAAATCAGTGCATGCGAAGTTTAGGATTATCTTTTGTTGGCTGATAATACAACCAACACTTTAAAAAATTAAATATGGTAGAAAAAATATCATGATGCCTTATATTTTCTAAGTGTGTGTGTGTGTCATTTGAAAAATACAATCTATTTGTTTAGTAGATCATGGGTAAAAACAAGTTTGAAAAATATTGTCTTAGATATTTCTTAAAATGATTTATTTAGGATACTGACCCAGACTAGAGCTGAATAACTCTGAATTAAGTACAATGGTATACAGTCAAAAGGATCTAAAAATAAGAGTTCAACATATGTTGTTTGATAAATCAGAAAACCAGAATCCCTCTATAAAACTCTCTGAGACCATTTTCTATGTGATTAAAGTGCCAGCAAAAGTGATCATATCCCAGGGCTTTACGTCAGTAGACTCTGCCCCAATCCCTTTCCTGTATCCAGGCCTGCAATGCAAAGATGTGCCCACAGCAAGACTTGAGGTTTATTCCATGTCTTTTTGTTCTTTTGAGCAGTGGACCACCTATGACTTGCTCCCTAGAGAGAGCAAATATCAATCTCTAATATTGTGTCATCTTTTTCAGGAAGAGAAACAGGTTCTAGGCTCACAGTCTAGAGCAGGATGGGCTTGTGTTTATGGCAAGCACTGCAGGTTTTTATTCTAATGGTGCTTCTCACATACTTTACTTCTATTTCTGCTTTGTTCCCCAAAGGCTTAATTGTTTTATTTTCCAGTAATTTTATTTATGCAAGAAACTGATGTTGAGGAAATACGTTTTTACTTTAAAGAGAAAAAAATGAAGAAACAAAAAATTTAAAAAAAAGCAAAATGATGACAACAACAAAAAACAATGGCAATATTGGATTTCAAAACAAGATGGTAGGAATTTAACAATCCTTGTTATACTGCATATCATTATCCTCAACGTAACTGCTCAGGCTACCAGATACCGGCATTCAACATTTATCGAACAATATAATTTCTCTTTGAGCAGTTTTTTTCCCTTTTACTATATCTATTGCAACTTTTGGATCTTTCAGTTTCTTACACTAGTGAGACAATATGGTGTTTACACATGCAAGTCTGATTTATTTCACTTATGAGTATGATTCCTAGTTGTATCTACTTACCTATAAGAGTCTCGAGTTCATCATTCTTTATGGCTGAGTAGTATTCCATTATATAAAAATACAACACCATTTTTAAACCATTCTTCAGTTGATAGAGCATTTGGGTTGTTTCCAAGATTTAGCTATTACAAAGTGTGCTGCCATAAATATGGGTGTGCATATATTGCTGTGGTATGATGTTTTCAGTTTTTTTCTGGAAAAATACCCAGAAGGGGAGTAGCTAGGTTGAATGGAATCTCTAATCCTAGGGTGTTTTGTTTGTTTGTTTTGAGGAATCTCCATACTGATTTCTACAGTGGTTATACCAGTCTACTCTCCCATCATCAATAGAGAAGTGTTCCTTTTTTCCTCATAGCCCCTCCAGCATTTGTTATTGGTCATTTTCTTCATGTTAACCATTCTTTTTGGAATGAGATGATATCTCAGTGTAGTTTTAATTTGCATTTCTCAAATGACCAATGATGTTGCATATTTTTTCATATATCTATTTGTCATTTGTATTTCTTCATCTGAGAATTGTGCATTCATCTCAGATGCCCTTTTTTGAACTGGGTCTTTAAATTTTTGGGGTCTGATTTTTTTCAATTGTTTATACATTCTTAGATAAAAGCACTTTGTCTGGGGGAAAAGTTGGCAAAAATATTTTCCCAGTCTGTGGGTTTTCTTTTCACTCGATTGGTGATTTCTCTCAATGTGCAAATACTTTTGAATATGACAAGATCCCAGTTGTTGATTCTTTGAAGTACCTCACATGCAGTTTGGTTTTTGTTCATGAACCTTTGACCTAACCCTATGTCCTTCAGATTTCTACCTACTTTGTCCTCCAGTAGGCTTAGTGTTTCTGTCTTAATATTATATCTTTGATCCATTTTGACTTTAGTGCATGGTGATAGGCATGAGTCTAGTTTAAGTTTTTGGTATGCAGAAAGCCAGTTTTTCTAACATACTTAGTAAAGAAGCTTTCTTCCAGTGAACATGTTTGGCTCCTTTGTCAAAGATAAGGTGGCTGAGTGTATTTGTAGTTGTGTCTGTATCTTCTGTTCTTTTCCATTCATCCTCAGGTCTGGTTTTTTTTTTTTTTTGCCAGTACCATGCTGATTTTATTATAGCAGCTTTGTAGTATAATTTCAAGTCTGGTATTGTGATGCCTTCTGTTTTGCCTTTGCTGCCCAGGATTGACTTTGTTATTCTTTTATGCTTCCATATGAATTTTAGGAATATTTCCTTCTCTAGGTCTGTGAGATATGCTAATGGTATTTTGATCAGAATTGCATTAAATCTGTATAATATTTTTGGGAATATGGCCATTGTTGCAACTTTGTTTTTTCCTGTCCATGAGTGAGAAAATATTAAATACTATAGATATGGTAAACAATGCCAAAATGGTCTGGGATGGGTTGGAGAGTTTGGCAATCATGTGCTGGGTTGTCTTTGACTGAAGCACCATCTCTGGAATTCTGAGTGGTCACAGGAGTTGTCATTATCAGCAGGATGGGAACCCTCTTTCAGGAGCAGATTACGCTTATTTTCATGAATGTTCCCAGACTTCATGTGTGCTGTAGGTGGCAGCTGCATTTTCCAGGAAAATGAAGGAAACATAGGTGAAGTTGCCCCAAAAATGTTCCCTGTGCTGTGTGCTGGCTTTCCAATGTCAATATCCTTTCCAATGCACTGAGGTTTTTTTACCCAAGACAACATCCTGAGTCTTAGAAACATTCATTTTCTTATACTGGCCATACTACTCTAAAGTGTGTGTTTGTGTGTGTGTGTGTGTGTGTGTGTGTGTGTGTGTATGTGTATGTGTGCTCCTTACAACTGAATATTGTTTCATGAGGAAAAATTACCAATTAAGTGGTAAAATAGGATGGAGAGTGTATTTGTTAGTTTTCTGTTGCTGGGATAAAATATCTAACACCTGAAACTTCAAGGAGAAGTTTAATTTGGCTTATAGTTTAAGAGGTTTCAGTCCTTGGTAACCTGGTTCCAGGCAGAAATGTCATGGCATCAGGGCATGGAGGAGGAAATCTGCTTACCTCATGGCATCCAGGGAGCAGAGAGCAGTAGAAAGACCCAAGAAGAAGAGGCCAGAGATCACATATAGTCCCCAATGTCATGTTCCCGTGACTTACTTTCTTTAACTTGACCTCAGTTAATAAAAGCCCATTCAGCTATGAACTCATCAATGGAATAACTCATTGATGATGGCAAAACTCCCATGATCCAGTCATCTCTCTAGGCATCTCTGTGTCCAGTTAAGTTGATGATCCATCAAGAGTAACCAGCACAGGGAGAGACACAGGTACCATGTGGGGCAGGTGACTAACCTCACATACACAGGTGTGGTGGTCTGGCAGCATGGCTGAAGGTATGTGGTAACTTATGTAGGCCTTGGTGTGTAGGGAACTGGAGGAAATCAAGCAAGGTCTGAGGCCTGAAGTGTAAAAGGGCTTGCCCTCCTTTCTCTGATGTATGAGTCTAAAGATAAAACATACAGCAAGTATTAACATGGGTCTCAGTTCTCCTTCCTGCTGTAGCAACACTCCTTTTAATGCAGAGCAAGTAGGACAGCAGGGTGAAGTGGGAGTTACCTTTTTCCTGTCTGAATTTTTTTGTGTCAGCATCAGGGCTAATTTCCCCACTCCTTAATTTCTTGGCACAGCCATGAGTGTGATTCCCGTCCTCCTGACTGCTGTGAGAGCAAGAGGGCTGCCAACATGCCCACTTGGCCACTATGGGCACTATTACCAAATGCACTATGCCATCCGTCTCTTCCCTGTGCATATAGATTGTTTCTTGTACTAGGGTAGGAACCTCAGGGGTCCTTTATGTTGCAAAACTCAACTTTCAGCCCAAACTTGATGAGTTTTTTCCTCTTCCCTAACACATCCCACTCTAAGTGTTATAATTTGGGAAGTGATGCTCTCACTTTGGCAAGGACAACTTGGTGAGAGGAGATGGCACATTTTGAGGGCAAGGCTCAAAGTGCCCTCTGTGCATCCCTGACTCTTTTGCCTGCCAGTTTGCTGAAGCAGGAAGCTCAGACCAAATGAGCAACTTGGATGATTTATGCCTCTGGCTGGTTGTTCAGGGCTGGAGAGCAAGAGAAAGGGGGGCTAAAGGGCTCCCATTACAAGTTAAAAATAGCCAACTTGGGCTCCTCCTCTTCCTGCTCCTACCTCCTCTTCCAACAGGGAGAGCTTTTGAAAGGGATTCCCCTCCCCCTGCTCCATTCCCTGTCCCATCTTTCCCTTCATAGGCCCACTGGTGACGACAATTCATTTGAATGGCAAGATTTTTCTGAGCTGGGACAAACGAGATACAGGAAATCACTACTGAAAGAAGTCTTTATGCTCTGTGTCAGCATCACCTTAAGGATAAGGGGCAGAGAGAACACTGACGAAAGGCCAAGGTCTGAATAGCAAGGACGCTCAAGAACTCATGGAACCATTTTCCTACAGAAAATGAGACTACCGCTGGGGTGGCGAATCTTACTTCCTGGGGTTACATTAGTGGACTATAGTTTTTGGGTACTCTGTCATATTGCTAATGACAGTCATGAAAGTGCACTAAACACTCCCTCTTTCTCCTCCCCCAAGTTCCTGACATGTTGCTGCCTCATAAGTATGTAGCCAGGATTATATAGTGAAGAAATGAACTTCTCTAGACTTGAAATGAAGTAATAGCTCCCCTAATTTTGAGTTGACTGGACTCTGAAATCAAACACAGAGTGATTCTGTTTATACCAAGAGTTCTTTACATTCAGTGCTGATTTCCCAGGTGAATAGACAGAGGCTCCTTTTCTTACTTATCTGCTGTGTCACTGTGTAAATGGCTCTAGTCTCTAGAGAATATCATGGAGAGACTCTAGGTTTCTCTTACTCAAGTGTCTATATGGCAGATATTTGATTAGAGGTTCTGAAACTGTGGCCTCCAGAGCAGTAGCACAAGTATCAGTATCACCCAGGGACTACAATTCTTGGCTTTCCCTGTAGCACTCTAGGATCAGAAACCCTGGGGAAGAGGACTAGAATCTGGTGCTTTAACCTGTCCTCCAGGTGAGACAAGCAGGTTCAAGACCGAAAACTTCCTGTCTGATAACTCAGAAAGCCAACTCTGTCTCTTTATTTTATACTTGATGGTAAACATTCTAAACTTCAAGAAATATCTTCCAACAGGTGGTTTAAATAATTTTTCTGAAGAATTGTTATGAAGTGTCTCTATTACAATCATGAAAGGAATTAAATAGAACTACAGCCAACCTCATGGAGCCATACCCACTGTTAAAAGTTACCTAAAAGTGAACCTGTGTGTGTCTGTTGCACCTTATTTCTTTCAATAATGTTCATTTTAAAATTGGAGAAACAGAGTTGGTGATATAGCTCAGTGGTATAGCAACTGCCTGGCAAGTGCAAGGTCCTGAGTTTGATTCTCCATACCATAAATAAATAAATAAATAAATAAATAAATAAAATTGGAGAAACATTTCTCAATGAAGATATAAAACAGTTTACTCTCAGGAAATTATAAAGTGGCAAATTAGAATTCAGAACATAGATATAGATGTAGATACAGATATAGATATGGATATACAGCAGTATTGGTTATTGAACCCAGAACCTTTGCACTAAGATACATCCCCAGCCTTGATCTGAGTAAAATGAGAGAGGCAAGATTTTAAATGCAGAGGTAAATCTAAGTGACACATATTTTCTGAAACATGAGTGCTGGGACACATAACCATCGCTATGAAATAAATCCTTGGATAACATCATCATCAACAGGGTTTTGAAAATTGCTTGTATAATGAGATCTACCAGTAAATCTCCCAGGGCAACAGTCCTAGTGTTTCCATGAACAGCCCCGGTGGTGCTGCATGTTTGAAGATACAGAGCTCTTTCCTCCAGTGTCAAGTACAGCAGCCACAAGTAGAATAAATCTGGCAGCTATCACCTGTCAGAAAGCAAGACACCTCCCGCAAACACACACACACACACACACACACACACACACACACACACAACCCTAGCAAGACCTTAGGATAAAGCAGGTCATAGCTCTATACATCAAACACCAGAGGGCTTCTTCCTGAAATCAGTGTTTCATAATGTATTCTCAGAATATTAGCAAGTGAATAGTTTGTGTGATCAAGAAACCCCAGCCAGCCCTTCCAATGCCTCTACTTCAAGTTGTCTAATTTCACCAGGAACATATGTTTTCATGCAATTTTCAATCACTGTGAAAAAGAGATAAAATTAGTTTTGAATTTTCTTGATGCATAAATAAGGGCCATTTCTACCCACATGTCTGGAAAACAAATGCAGTGTTTGAGTTGGCAATTACTTTGTTCTTCACAGAATTAAGCTGTGGCTAAGCTCTCTTTGGCACCTGTTCATTTTCCAGACTGCTTCATTTGTCAGTCACACTTTCTTAACAGAGGTTGCTGCATTGGGTTTCCTGGGTTGAGATATTTCCATGGAGGCTTACTAACCTTCTTGCTGTCTTCTGACTTGCCAATTCGTATCTAGGACCTGACCCTTTGCTTTTTTAACATATCTTCTATGTTACTGAAGCAAGGTTGGTCATGGAATCTGGAAACTGAATTTTCAGGCTTGAAAGATACCTTAACATGTTACAACCCTGTGACTTTGCAGATAGAGAAACTAAAGTTTAGAGTTGTTAACTGAAAGTTGTGTGAAGATTCATGGGGAGGGGGCTTCCAAATGTAGAACCTGGGACCTGAAATCTCCATTGTGATCTCCGTCCATTATGGTCTCTGCCATGATCTACAGCCAACAGGCTCCTCTGTCTATGGCTATCAATGAATACATCACGGCAGAACATTCTTAGACTCAAGGATCCATGGATCCAGAAAAGATTCCCCCAGTTTTTGAATTTGTGGATCATTTACTTGACAGTGCCTAGCCTTGAGAAGAGATTTTTAGCCACAAAGACATTTTTACATCATTGAAGATACAACTTCTCCTTCCGTTTGACATTATTTATTTCTCTTTTTTAAAGAATAAAATTTCATTATATTTATTTTAGAATTTTCTTTTATAAGGGAGCAGAATATTCTAATAATCCCCCATAATCCACCCCAGATTCAACAATTACTGAGGGTTTGTGATATTTGTTTAAGTTACTCCTTTCCCTCGTTATTTTTTTCCTGAATTATTTTAAAGCAAATTCCAGACATTGTTTCATTCCACTCATGCATTCCTCAGTACACATCTCTAATGAGTTATGGATATTTTGCTGCATAAACCCTAATGCTATTATCACAGCTAAAAATTATAATTACAAGGTCATTGAATACCAGTAACATTATAATTTCTTTGATTGCTGCAAAAAATATTTTTAGAGTCGCTTTCTTTTTTTCATTGTCAAGATGTGTTTAGAATTCTATCAAACACTGCAAAGAAAAAAAGAAGGAAATAAGAAGATGAAGATGTAAATTTACTTACTAAGGAGGGTTTTCCCAAATTCTCACAGCTCTAATCTGGATACCATTCAGTGTGACAGGCTTCTCACTGGGTTCCCACAGCTGGTTAGTGTTTTGAATTCCAGCCCCATGAACTCATCTCAGGCTACAAGGGCTAATGCTCAGCCCCCAACCTCCAGCTGATATCTCCGATGACAGAGTAATGGGGAAAATGCAGGCATTGTCTGCCTCTTTCTAAACGCACTGTCATCTCTGTAATTCTTCCATCTCTGCTGGGAACAAATGAATCTAGTGCTTCTTGGATTCATTTAACCCATGATGGAAGCAAATATAATACCATTCAAACTTATTGAGCGACCGGTAAAATAAACTGCTGCATGGTGGCTGAGCCCTGGAATCCCCAGTCACCTTTCTCTAAAATTCACATTTCTGTCTCGAAGCCGAGCTTCAGAAGATATATATGAAGACAAAATAAAGAAGCAGAACATGTGTAGGTACCACAATTAGGTCAATAGTTAATGTCAGCTCTAAATATTTGATTGTGACTTGCCTATCCAGCTCATAATAGATACATTTACTTACAGAGTAAAGGTAGTATTCCACTTACAGTAAAGAAAAAAATTTCATAAAAAGCATTCTCCAGGTCAGAGCTCCTGTATTCAGAATATTACAGACCCTTCCTTAGATGCCTGATGGGTGTTAGTTTAGGGACCTCACTAGACCTTTCCCAGCATGTCAAAGATTATAGAGTATTTACTTCATGGAGCCTAAAATTTGAATTTTCAAAAATTATTCTTATCTGGGTACTGCGGTGCCCACTAGTAATCCCAGCACTTTGGGAAGGTGGATCACAAGTTTTCCAGGAGGATCACATGTTTGAGTCTAGTTTGGGCAATTTAGTGACTTGGTGAGATCTCATCTCAAAATAAAAAGTAAAAGGAACAGGGCATGCTAGGGATATTGTTCAGTGTGAAGGCCCTGATTTCAACCTCAAGACAGAAAAAAAATTCTTAACACAAACATCCTATCTCCTTTCCGTCTGCACTGATTCCTAAGTGTGAATGAGAAGAGGTTGTGAGAAGGTGGGAAGAGAGGGTGCAAAGGCTGTACTTTTCAGAAGTAGATGGGTGCATTTTGGAAGAGCGGACATAAAGAACATGGTGTTTGTTCTCATGGAGCTTCAAATTCTAGTTGGAGACCATGGACCCTAAACTTACACTTGAAGTCATGAGAAAAGTGGTTTCCCATCTTGGCAAGTTACCTTAAGAACAATACTAGACAGTTTCTGTTGGCAGATACTTAGAAGATGTCTGTGGTGAGAAGCACTTTTCAAGAGGATGGACATTTGAGCAGGAAACGGAATGAGCACAAGAGCTGGACATGAAGGGGTTCCAAGACAAGTCCTGAGGAGGGAACTAAAGTAGGCCTCACAGTGGAGGGTAAAGGTGGTTTTTATGACAGAAGCTTGCAGGTGAGGCCCAAGTCCTGGGGATCTGATGGGTCATAGCTGGAAGCTTGAGACTTGGGGTCTGGGTGGTACTGCACAGATCCAGCAAGTTTATGGGCAGGATTTCCATGTTGTAAGAATTCTCACACTGTGGTGAGCATCAGGATTACTTCAGGAATTTATTACAACTAAGATTGCTGGCCTCACCCCCAAGGTTCCTGATTAAACAGGTCTGGGTTGGAGGTCTGAAATTCTGGACTTCTACCGAGTTCCCAGAGAATGACCACCATGCCTGTCCAGGCAGCCATACTTTGAGAATCACTGCTTTAAAGGGCCTTCTTCAGGTTGGTTGTGGTGTTTACCCATCCTCTGCAGTTACCCAGAGAAAGTGCAGCAGTTATATGGCAGGTGTTTTGATTCCAATGATTATCATTCCTCCATCGTTCCATAGATGCTTTGCTTTTTGTCTTCCTTAGAATGAACCTGAACCTCAGTTTGACATCTGCTCCCCAACATGGAAAGACAGTATCTAAAGCCCATCGAATCCCCATATCAAGTCACTCCCTCCAGGTTTCCAGATGGTCTGTGTTTTGGGAGCAGGAGGTTACTGAAGCTGCAGCAGGAGTTGTAAGCAGCAGCCTCTCTCTGTACTCCTAAGGTGAAAGGGGGCCTGCTTTCCCTGGGACCCCATCCTTCTGTCAATCTGGGGCTCCCTAAAAATGCACTTAATCTTCCTAGACATTTATACAAGAGTAAACCAAGTTAACAGGCCAGCGGCATCGTTGATCTCCAACCAGGAAGCATTGCAACCGTTAGGAAACATGGGTGAGCAAATGTTTACGGACCGTGTAATTAATAGGATGCCTTGCCCTGTCTATCGGCCCTTAGTACCGTATTTCCTGTTCAAGGCAGCGGAAAGTGAAAATATTAGTTGCTGTTTGACCAAAGGAACAAGTGTCTTCCAAATGAACACATGATCTATTAGCAGTCCTGCAGAGTCTTCCCATGGGAACAGACATTTTACTTTGTTTTACAGCTAATTTCTCTCTTACAGTAGGTTCCCAGACACATCAAATGTCTTGCATTGGAGGCTGAAGTCAAGATTTATAGTGCAGGCCCATGCAATTCAATGTCAAACAACTCTGATAACATAAGGGCTGGAAGTCAACCATTTTCTCATGGGTTCTCATAAAAAAGTCATTTTAGCCAAATTGAGTTTGAATAGTGGGTGTGTCTCTGTGAGCTGATAGACACTTCCTACCCATGAGCCCCTGGGAAGAATCCGGCTACTTTCTTTTGCTACAATAGCAACAGAATATGCAAAGGAACCAAGTGATTCCTGGCTGATATTATTTTTGGAGAATCCCACAGTGGATTTTGTTGTTGTTATTGTTGTTGTTGTTTTCTCGTGGACCTCAAAGGAAGAAAAAACAAACAACTAAAAACCAAAAAATCCAAGAACTTTCTTCTCTGAGGGTGTTTTGTATCTAACTTTTCTGTACTTGATTCCTGTTTCCTGTCTCATTATTAGCTCAGCATCTCTCAGTAACCCATGCATCTCGAGTGTCCCTTTCCCTAGAGCAAAGCTACTATATGTGCCAAGAGTGGATCAAAAAAGATGGTGCTCCCTTTTGTTGCTCTCTGGAGGTTCATGGGTTTGCAAACTCTTGGGGGATAGAAGAACCTTGGGGATCACTTAAAATAAGTTTCATTTTTACAACTGAAAGAGGATGAAAGGTAAAGTGACCCTCCCACAGTGACAGCCAGTTAGGAGCAGGAACATGAGTGTAATGCTCTCCTCTGAGATTTTTAATCAACTGTAGGGTAAGAAGGGAGGGAAAACATTATTGCTTCCGGCTGCCTGGTAGGTTCTAGGTTACAGTGTAATTGACTATAAGGAAGATGACCATTCACATACCGGCAGAGAGTAGCTGCCTAGGGGTTGCTGAAGAGAACTGAAACACCACGAAGATGAGCGTTGCTTGAGAGCATGGTGAGATGTGGTGCATGTGTGTGAGGGTAAGGCTCACCTGGGGAGCTGGGCATGGTTATTCACCTGTGGTTTAGCACAATACCCTTTTTCTCTTTGCAAAATACGCAGAGCCAGGTGTGGTAGATTGTTCCTATTATCCCAACACCTGCAAAGGCTATGGCACAAGGGTGCTGAGATCAAGTACAGCCTGAGAAACAGCATTTAGCAAGATTTTGTCTCAAAAAATAACAAAAGAAATAAATAAGGCTGGGGATGTAGCTCAGTTTCAAAGCCCTGGGGTCAACCTGCTGTACAGAAAAAAAAAGAAACAAACGAACAAAAAAATTAGTCTGGACACAGTGGTTCACACCTGCAATTCTAGTTTTTAGGGGACTGAGAGAAAAGAATCACAAATTGGAGGCCAGTCTATGCAATGTGCAAGACCTTCTCTTAAAATAAAATATAGAGGGCTGGGCACATAGCTCAGTAATAGATTTACTTGGGAGAAGCAAGGCTGTACCTGGACTCAATCCCTAGTACTTCAAAAATAAAACAAAAAAGATAATAAATCCCCCCCTCCATTAAGGGATGGGAAAGTGAAGAAAAAATAACAAACCACAATAAATTCCAAGATATGCTTTTAATTCCTGCAGATCTGTTTCTGTTTATTTTTTACTGTACGAAGCAAACACAAATATAATAAACACACACATTTTGTGAAGAAACCTGGGTGCTGGAGGCTTTACAAGTCAGAGAAGAACCAAGTGAAGCCAGAGCTCAGGCCTGGGAAGGCTGCGTGAATAATTTCTTCATGGCAGCCACATTAGGTGACACTGACATTAATGATGTGAAGACAGAGCTTGAGCTAGGGAGCAAGGCCAGTTGCTTCTCACACTGAGGTAGCCTGCAACCCAGCCTGAGGTAGCAACTGTCAATATTAAAGGCAAGGCCAGGGGAACTCAGTCTCTGAACCAAGCTGCTGAGGGTGTCTCTTCCATGCTGTTTATCCTGGCATAAAGCTGTCCTGTCCCAGGTCTTCTCCAAGGCTCACTGCATAGTATAGTCCCATTATTAGCTCAGCATCTCTCAGTAACCCATGCATCTCGAATGTCTGTTTCCCTAGAGCAAAGCTATCATTTGTGCCCAGAGTGGATCAAAAAAGACGGTGCTCCCTTTTGTTGCTCTCTGGAGGTTCATGGGTTTGCAAACTCTTGGGGGATAGAAGGACCTTGGGGATCACTTAAAATAAGTTTCATTTTTACAACTGAAAGAGGATGAGAGGTAAAGTGACCTCTCCAACAGTGACAGCCAGTTAGGAGCAAGGACATGGGTGTAATGCTCTCTACTGGGGGCTTGTTAGGCAGGCAGAGTCTCTGCTCTAACTTCAGAACTGCTGAGTCATGACTTCTGGAGAGGGAGGCCCA
The DNA here is from genome assembly GCA_004027295.1 of Dolichotis patagonum. Taxonomy (NCBI): domain Eukaryota; kingdom Metazoa; phylum Chordata; class Mammalia; order Rodentia; family Caviidae; genus Dolichotis; species Dolichotis patagonum. Next base: position 25,951 of record PVJX010024454.1, read on the forward strand.
GAAGTCAGATTCAAGAGGCTCTCCAGTCACCTCTTGCCTACCCTAATGTTTGGCGGGGGACTTGGAGCAAGGCACTGGGGTGTGTGAATGCACCCTTGCGCAGCACAGGTTTGTCGGGATCGCATAGGAGGACTTGTTGCTTGAGTGTTGTGGTCATTTATTTTATTTTGTTTTCCCTTAGATACTTGGTTATGGAGATAGCTGGAAAAGAACTGATCTTTTTTCCTTTGTCCAAATGAGAACTGACTTTAGACATTATTAATTAACTGTAAGTAATTGAATTAAGTCAAGTATTCAGATGCATCTTTCTCAGCACAAAGGAATGCCTATGGAGGATTTATGCTGTTTTAGGGTACAAAAGTCAGTCATGGAAGAAGGAATTTAAATGTTTTCCCCCTTGCTATCTCCAGTCTCCACCTATAGACCTGAAAAAGAGAACCTGCTTTTCCAGCTTGTCAGCTCAAGTTCCAAATCTTGGCTGTTTCTTAGAAAAATTTTGTTTCTCTGGACAAGCCTCCTGTTGCCTTTCAGATTCCATATCTTCTGTAAAAGCGCAACAATAAAAGCTACCTAGCTGCACATACTATGTGATGGATCAATAAGGTGAAGTAAGATGGCACAAACGAAATATGTGAGCGCAGGCTTAGCCACTGGTGACTCTTATGTAATGAGTCATCATGGTTACAGTGATGGTCGGTGACAGCTATTCTGCTGCACAGACTTGATTAAGGTACCAGTGTTTGTTTCCTTGGTATCCTGTTTTGAGGTTTCAGCATAAATCTTATTGAAATATAACATAAATTGCAAAGAGTGCAGACCATAAAGTTACAATGCCGTGGTGTTTATAGCGTTGAGCGCAAGCTAGTAGTTAAATTCAGAGACAAAACAGGGTTTACAATTTGTCCTGGCCAGATCTGGGAACTTTATCCTCAAATCTTATCTTCAAGCAGGGCCACTATTGTGACTTCTGGCAGCCAAGATTAATTCTTTTCTTATTATTAAAAGTTTATTTAAATGAATTGTAACATATTACACATACTCTTTTGTGTTTAGCTTTTTTTGGTGTGTGTGTGTGTGTGTGTGTGTGTGTGTGTGTGACAGAGAGAGATCCATTTGATAGCATTTTAATGTACATTAATTCTACTTTAAAATGCTATTCCCATTGCTAGACAGTATTTTATTATAAGGATGTACTGGTAATATCTTTGGTGAACAAAGGTGCACATATTTTCTGGGAATATAGCTGGATGTAGAATGATTGGTTCATAGGATATGTATGAGCCTAATTTTAATAAATGCCACCATTTGTTCAAAGGGGTTACACACATCTTCTTTTTCCTCAGCAGATGAAACTTTTACTTGCTCCATTTTATCACCAACACTTGGAATAGCCTATCCATCTTGGAGGTAGCACAGATTTTCACCGAAGTTTTAATAAGAATTTTCATGATATGCAGTCAAATACCTTTGACCTTGCTACTTAGCCAATCACTTTTGAGAAATGAGCATTCTAATTTATTTTTGTTCCTTAAAAATGTGTTGTCTTTTTCTTAATTATCTGTAAGCATTTTTTTGTGTATTCTGAATATCAACCTTTTGCCAGATATATTAATTGCAAATTCCTTCTACTCTGTGACTTGTCTATGTTAATCCTTGGTGAAATTAGAGTGAGTTTTCATTTTCAGAGGATTGCCAGAAAAAGGTATAACATTGCCCGATATATTTAGATTTCAGATAAATAACATGTAATTCTCAGCATAGGTGTGCCCCACATATGCAGTATTGCAAAGGACACTTTTATAGTAAAAATAGGAACAGGTTTTTTTTTCAACCAATTAGAGCATGCATATTGATTTTGGAACCACATCTAACATCAAAGGATTTTGAAATCCTTTTTTAATTTAATTTAAACTTTCTATATATTCCAAATAAACTATTTCTGGTTACCTCTGCACATATGACAAATTTTCATTAGTGTGAATCTATTGAAATTTGACTTTTTCCTTTCTTCATGGTGAAACAGGTGTTTTAGAATTTAGTGACAAATTTTAGCACAGGTTGAAATAGAAAACTATTTAGCATCTTGGCTCTCACCTCTGATTACATTTCTCAGGTTTCTTCACTGC